>JALLAR010000004.1:0-44360 GCA_036939335.1 Conticribra guillardii
CTCGAGGTTCGATTTGATAAATACTGACAGAAGTATGTACGAGAAAGTACCCGGACGATACAGTTTGTTGTACCCTACCCGTACCGTGTCTTCCTGGAATACCTTGCGAGTAGATATCTTATCGATCCCAGAACTTCGTGCCAGCTCTCTCTTGATTGAAGAGCAACGCCAAGACTAAAATGCTAAAATCAAGCGTGAGCATTCCAACAAATAATAATACAATATGATACTGATGGGTGCCAGAACAAACCCAGAACCCATCGTCGCCCATATTACCCGTAGACGAGGCGCCTGCATCTCCTTTGCCTTGCAACATTGTTATGATGTGTGATAGGATGGAAATGACAATCACGAGATTTAGTTTAGGTGAGAGTATGATTTTCTCCCATACGTCACTGCATATTATTCACAAGGATTTTAAACATTAATTACTTCTGCCTGAATTCAGCATTTGTTATTGGCCACAGTCACAGATGAATAAGGTGGAATAAAGCACCCCCAAAGCACCTTTTTGGAAACATATTTGTTCTCAGGGCTATGTACTCCTTGCATTCATTGTTATACTGTCATATGTTTTTCAATGATTACATGATTGAATGATATGAGAGATAGACTGTATTGAATCAGGTTGGGCCTGGGGTTATGATAGCCCAGTAGTGTTTACAGTTGATTTATTCGGTATTGACTCAGACTTGGCTACACACCTATGATGTATGATACCACGATGAGATCATCTCCTATGGATGCTGGTTTCTATACATGATATGAGACGATCGGATAGCATGGTTAATCGCATGCGAATTTTGGCTATCTTTTTCCCACGATTCAGCATAGGGACTCTGGTTTCTATCAATGTGACAATAATAACTCATTTGAAACGATTTTTCGAATCAAAAAGGTGTGACTTCATCTCTTATTTCTACAATGATGTTTAATAGACATTGTGTATGACACAAATTGTTGTCTTATTCAATCGCCGTGGAGTTGCCGTCGATATAGTCACATCTATAGTACCCGCTCCCCTTTGGTGTTCTCATGGGCTGTATGAATAAATGGGCATGGGTCAGTTATGGTATTAAACAATAATTATGTTGCAAAAACAGCAGAAGATTTCATACCAACATTCTGCCTTTTGTTACAGAGAGACTTACAAACAACTCCCCAAACGGTCCAAAATTTTCCCCTCGCTGTCCAATCTGAAAAAAATCAACCCCAACAGGACTCGACTCAGTTGTTGGATCGCTTACAATTCTCGTCAAATTTGTATAAGCCTCTTCCCAGAAAGCATGAAACTCTTTGGAGGAATTGATGAGTTTAAGGGGGAAACAATGTGAGCAGTATGTGGGATGATGAAAATGTAGAGAGCGTGGACATTTGACACTCTAACCTTGTGCATAACTCGTCCAATAACCCTCATCATTATTTGTTGGGAGATTTGAACCTTTAAAAACCATACCAAACCAACGGCTTCCAGAGTACAATAAAACAATAGTATCGTCCACTGAAATTGTGCTATCAGGGTTATTTTCAAGACCTCAAAATAATTAAGTGCATCAGGCAAAAAGAACAGTGGTAATATATAATCAGGACAAGCTAGAATCAGAATAAGCTAAAAGCACTCAACTTCACAGAACTCACCTGAAGTATAGCGGTACACAGGTCTGTCATATATTGAAATTGGGAGGGAATCAAGGTCTGAAGGTTCTTCGAGCACAAGGTCCCACTTGTCACCCCATTCTTCGCGATTTGTGACCGAAAGAAATGTAATTGCAAACACGATGAGTCATCGTGCATTGTGAAAGAGTTCCAGAATATAAATAACCAGTGAACTTACCACCAACAATTTTCTGGCAAGAATATCTATGTTCACAGTGGATTCCAGCATACTAAAAAGACCGCAATAAACAAAATTAATCAGAATAATACAACCAAATTCAAAAAAATGCGGTGGAGAAGCGACGATCAAACCTTACATCTTCGTCGGGAGAACAAACGCATTGACCATTAGAGCAGACGCCATGATAATTGCAGTCTGCCTCACTTTCACATTCGTTACAAACAGCAGAGACTATTTGCCCCAAAAGTGACCAATGGATGTGCATGTGAGAAATGGCACATTCGTTTGAGTATGCTGAGTTTTAATGTTACGCCTTTTACTCACATTCCCCACCACTTTTAAAAGTTCCTGCCCAAACTGTCCAATCTCCTTGGACATTCACCAAATCATATTCAAATGTTTCGGGGGATTTCAGCAACCATGCGCATTCCTTAAACAAAACCACGCAAATGAAAAGATTGAGTAACATATTTCTCTTGGGCATGTAATCTGAAACCACAATTTGAGCTCACTTCATTAATCATTTTAGATTTCTTAATTTGATCGTGAACGAAAACCCATGCCCCTTCAGAACGACAGTATTTGATTTTAGCTGGTATGATGGTCTCAAAAGGGCGGCTGTAGTATTTGTTGTGCTCAACCTAAAAGGAAAGAACCGCAAAAGACGCAATACCAAGAAAGTAAGCATGAACATAATGTTGTGTTCGCTTTCGTAAGCATTTGTCAACTTACATAAATAGGAAGGCCGTTCTCTGTCCCGTTGCGACGGTAAACTCCAGTGAAGTAAGAGTAAAGAAGCACTTTCGTTACAATTGTTCCTGAAGATGAAGTGACCAACGCTTCCTCCCAAATATCATCCCCAAATGTCACAAAAATGGAATCACAATGGAAATCACCTCTTGCTTGCTTGACACTTATCACCGCCATTCCCGACAAGAGCGCGCAAATGTTTACAAAGTAGAGTGCTTTGAGAAATCTGCTCGATTTCTTGCGGAGAGCAAAAGGATGTTTTTCAAACTCTACCCTGAAGCAATTCTCAGTTGATGCTTTCTTGATTGTTTTTCCAAATACATCTATCTTGGCAAGACTAAACGCAATGTCATCTTTGAAATAGGAGAACGTGACTAATTGAATAAATTTGTCAAAAGTCCTATGCCTATTATTTCATCAGAAGCAGATACATATCAATAACTTACCGAGTTGCTGAATAAATTGCAGAGCGAGCATATCGTAAAAGATATCTGAAAAAAAAAAACACAATGAAAATACTCAATTAGAGTTTGTTGGATGTGAAATGCTCAAACGATATTGCTTGCAAATGAACAAACCCACCAAGCACCCCAGTGGCCTGGGCAATCACTAGAAACATGTTAAAAAGATAGATATATCCCATAACCAGACGGACTATTGCCGACAGGACGAATTTTCTATAACTCATTTTAGAAAAATTTCTTTGAAGACTGTGCTTTGGAATCATCCTTAGTAAGTACAGCGCTGATGGGATCTCTTCCTCCATAATTATGCCTGCATGTCAAAAAGAAAGGCTGATTATTTTTTATTTTGAAAAAAAATGTACATTGCATTAACAAATCATGCTTGGATTCTTACCAATAACCAACGCTAAGAAATTTATAAAACAAAACAAATCGTAATAAAAAATAATTGCGAAGTGTTAGATAAAAATCAATAAATGAAGAATTATCTTGTCTTTCAAAAAACAATGATGGTGTTCTAAACAATCAGTAATAATGTTATTACACTCACATAAATATTGAGCCCCCTTTACAGCCTTGTCCACCTGAACAGGAACACCCAAAGGATTGTCTGCATCAGATCCATATAAATTATTCTGAAATTCAAAGAATATAATATTCAATAAATTTGAATGAGATCACATTTGGAAAAAGGAGCAAGTGGGAATAAGGTAATTTTATTGTTGCAAATTCAGACAATCTAGCAACTCACTAGCATCGCCAAATTTAAACACGTTAATGACAGCACTGCAATCAATACAGCAAAGAAAAATGGAAGCGAAAATGTCGGTTGCGTGAATAAAAGGGAGTGTGTACTTTGAGGAATCATGATTGGTTCTTCACGGTGAGTTTCTTCTTGCTCTGGTTTAGTGAGCTCAAGAGGAGATACTTTGTCTCTTGATTCCACAGGCGCCGCGTGTTCATCGCACTGACTGCTCCTATTAATATTTGAGCCGGCATTTCTCATGGTCGTTGCTCTCATTGTCAATCCGTCATGTGCAATTGATTGTTGTGCGAAAATCTTGGAATCTGCGAGTTCAGACTCTTCAGCGAAGTGAGTTGGCTCTGTCATTCCTGTGGGTTGTTGTGTCTTGCTATGCCGTGCGACGGACATTTTTTCTGCAATGCAAAACGACCTCAAGCAAAGCAGAAAATAAACGCCAAAAAAATCAACGCAGTTGTCGCTTTGGTCTTCGGGAACTTTCGGGAAGACCCGGTACCTGCGGGGTGTACGTCTCGTACGACTCATATACTTCTACGTACGTACTTACGGTTCAACTTTATCGAAAAAGGAGCTCGCACCGTCCGGCCTCGCGAAAAATATGCTAGTACAACAAAATTTTTATTTTCTACAACAATTTTTTTTATTTTCTACAACAAATTTTTAATTTCCTACAACATTTTTTTTATTTCCTACAACATTTTTTTATTTCCTACAATATAAAAAATTGTAGTAGTTGTAGCAATTTTTCCCCTGAGAGACGACTGTGACGTGACAATGACCGTGGGGACTGTAATGTGCCCCAATGCTATGCCAAGAACCTGAGGCTTGCTTTTTGGGTAAAGACTCAACGCTCCCAATACAAGCTGTTGAAAGATGGGAAAAAGTCAAATATGACAGAGGAGAGAATTCGTATGATGGATGCCATTGGATTTAATGGATTCCTCCTGCAGAATGGAATGAAATGTATGAAAGTCTCCAATCATACAAAGCCCAATCTGGTAATTGCAATGTGCGTCAAAATTCTTCAAAGGAAATCCAAGCCTTGGGCGTTGGGCGAAGTGTCAGTGTTCTCATTACAGACTGTTAAAACAAGGGAAGAAATCTACACTGACAAAGAACAAAAAAATGCAAAATTGGAATGCATTGGTTTCGAATGGGTATGAATAGTACAACCAAATAAAATAGAGTTGATATGAGCCAAATCATGTTTATCTTTCCGTAAATAAAGAAATGATTAAAATTGTTCAACTTTGATGAATTTCTTCTTTTCTGGGTGAAACTTCTCCTATTATTTAATGTTCTACCTAATGATAGTGCATGTTTCTACGTGTGGTTCTTGTAGAATAGGAGTTGATTTGGTCTACAACATGAATGTTGCATGTGCATAAAAACAAAGATTGGCATTCAAAAAACTCTGGTCTTCCATTAAAAAAACTCATAGAGTAATATTAATTTTTCGTTCCCTGTCAAACTACAACATTGCAATCACAGTCGTATTCATGCCTCACATATATCAATTGATGAAAATTACCCATGCCATTTCTCCACAGCAATAATGTTTGTATGTATCAATGACAATGAACATACATGACAGTAAATATTTATGAAAAATGAAAGATACAGCATTAGAGTATAAAGTATTGATGGGGCATAGACTGCAAAATGTGTATGATAGTGTTCTTTCTTGGAATAACTAAAATTAAAAAGTTCAAATACCCTTCAGCTAAAAACTAAGCAAAAGACATAATAACCTAACTCTATTTTCCATGCCAATCTTCGCAAAGAGTGAGATGCATGATTTGTATTTGCATTCTTTATCTATACTGCTCAAAAGAGCAGTATTTATATTCTTGTGGATTATTCTGTTAATTAGGGTCTCTCAAATAAATGAGTCAGACATGGCAAAGAAAAAAATTGTCTTGTTTTAGCATTGCACAAGAAACATAATATGAAAAAGATGCTTGCCATATTTCAACTCTTAACCAAAGAGGCATTATCAAAATGACTAATATACTAGAGGAGCAGTGATGGAAACTTGATTGCTCCCAAACAAGATATTGAATCATCTTTTTGAAATCGCGTGTGGAATGTACACCATACACCATGTGAGAAAGTAAGTAGTACCTACTCTAGTAGCTGAAACTATCACAGCAATAGCATGCTGAGGTATCCATTTTACTAGAACTATTTGACACAAAGATGATTAGAACAGAAATATTGTTTGTTCCGTCTCATGTTTAGAGTTGTTGAAACAAAGCACTATTTCAACAAGTACTATAGATGTAGGATATTTGGAAAAGAATAGTTTATTTTTAAACGTAAGTGTGATATTTGCACTTGTAGTTTGGTTAGTTTGGTTTCACTACATTGGCTGTGAGAAAAAAGACTGTTAGAAAATAGGACAACTTGACCTTGGTTGGTTCAGGATAAATAGCAACTCTTTGCTCCTTAACCATTGCCTTTGGTTTCTTTGTGCATATGTTTCTGTTGTGCCATCCCCTTCTTTTTGTGGTGGCTGAATGGATGAATCAACATCAACATATGCAAGCAACATCATGAAAATCTTAAATGCCATCAAAGCAGATAGAAATATCAAATATGTGTGTCCTCATTCTTTTATTGATCATCACACACTTAATACGCGGGATTTTGTGGATATACCACCATAGCCATAGGTCTCTATATGCAGCTATTGCTATTGAGCATGTTGGCTTCAAATTAGACAATATTTTCTACATCCCTAATGAAAGTTGTGTTATTGACTGCTGATTAATTATTATAGTATTGGAATAAATAGTTGATCATAATACAAGAACATCACAAACTTTACTTTTCTAGAAATGCATTGATTGTTTTTAATCATCACAACCACACAAACATGGGCAGATCATTCCTCGGTCTTAGTCTATTTTAGTTACATTAGTCCTCTCAGACTTTTTCAAAAAATTCTTGATATTGGTAGACGAAAGGCAGAAAGGAACGATTGCATTAGTCTCTAAAAAATAAGTCCCTGATCAGGACTTTCAAAATACGTTTAGGTGATAAGGGTGCTGTTGAAAAGGCTTTTTCCGTTGACACTATTAAGTTAATACTAGTGATAATAGTTTTCCTATATCCCAGCAGGGTGCAGAATTGGAAACAAATTATTTTCATTCCTTTTTTAGTCTCATCCCCAAAAAGTGGGTCCTGGCCAAAAATGCAGGGCGGAAAGGATGACTTCCCCCCTGACTTGCCAAAAGAACTGGGGGCTGCTACTACTGGAACTAAGACACCTATCCCTCTGTCAAAAATACATTTGTGTTTGGTTTCACATGCTCTGGAAAATCTTCTTCTTCGGGTATCACATGTTGGTGGTTATTCATGTGATGCGTTTGAGTTGATCATGAATTATGAAACTGCCAACAATTCATTTGGTATTGCAAGGCAGATTATTTCAAGAATAGCACCTGTTGAAACCCTTGATGATGACAATTCTTCAACAGGTTTACAAAAACAAAGGTAAAAAGTCAACTTTATGCACCTATTGTCAATTTGAATTCCTATACTGGCTGGTTTAGAATGTGGGGCCTGTTCTGGCATGGTGGGTATCATGTGTTAATCAAGCAGGTAGGTCAATGGACCCACTTCCTGAATGAAGAGTGGGATGATTAACTACATGCATCAAATAGGTAGATGATGGTGCAAATAGGCAATACAATAACACAAGGTCAAGAATATCTCTGGCAGCAATGAGCTGTTTTTTGTAATTGAAAAACAATGAAGCAACCATTCTAGCATAAGTTCGTATTTTATCTTCTATTCAATAAACTAAAAAGGCACAGTGAGAGTGATTTTAAGCAAACAATATTATCCTCTCAATGATGTGTGCACATGAAGACAAAAAGTATCCACAGGGTCATCATTCGCAACAGCAGCAATTTGGCCTTTTACCGATTACTACTACTTTTTCAGATGGATATACCAAAGAACCAAACAATTGCCACCGATCATAATATCTACAATATGTATATCTACTACTTGGGAGAATCACCATTCGCCTTGATAGTGTTCCCCCCGCCACTTCCATCACCATTCAAACCACTCCCATTCACACTCAGACTTGCATTGCTGCTATTCCCATTCAGACCACTGCTACCATTGACATTACTGCCATTAACAACATCATCGTCGCCTCCTTTCCTTCCAAACAATCGATTCACGCTCCTCAGCAACTTTTTCTTCCCCAGCCTTGCCCATCGATACGAATATAATAATGGATATACCACCACGTCCGTGGCAAATTTGACGAGTAGGACGATGGTGAATTTGAAGAGGAGGGTGGGAAGGAGGAGTAGGAGGGTTATCATTCCTGACTTGTCTGTGCTGTTGTTACTGTTGCTGACTTTTTTGTTGCTGTTGCTGTTGGCACTGCCATTCACGGCGCTATCGCCATTGGTGGTTGCTAGAGAAGCGGTGCTGTCGCCGTTGGTAGACGTTAGGGAAGTTTCGTCTTTATTGGATATTGAGGACGAAGTGGCCGGAGGAGGAGGAATTTCATCGTTACTAATGGCTTCTTTATCATCGTTTGTCATTTTCGCAACAATGGTCGTTCTTGTGATTGTTTGCAAATCATGCTTTATGTCCCATGATGCTTTTGGAGGAAATAAAGAAGTGGAAGAGCGATGGATTAATTGCCGTGACTTTGTTGTTTGTGTGTTTGCCACTGCTGATGCTGCTGCTGCTGTATTTTTTAATGACGGTGGAGAAAAGGCCGAAACTGCTGTCGTCGCGTGCGTCAATAAAATGGATGTTGCAACTACAACTGCAAACATTTTAGACATTGGGAGGCGATCGCGAGAGGTCATGTTGCTTTGCTAATACGATATTCAAATGCGACGACGACCCGTGTGGTAATTGAAGAATGATGAATTAATTGAATTGATGCAGAGCTTGGTTGCTGTGCTACAATATTATCTTTTGAGAGTGAATGGCCTAAAAAATACGTAATGCAAGACGTCGCCATTGTTCGGTGATCCTGGGGGTTGAAAAAAAATCATCTGCTTCTGAGAAAGGTGAGGCGAAAAGTGGTGAAAAAGTTGTCCACGCGGACCACAAAGGAATCACAACTTCAAGCGAATTCATTTAGGAACTAATACTATTTCCACAGAGATCTTTAATTATTTAGAACTCCTCCCAAATGAAAAGTAATACTTCCTTCGTTTTACACAATACTAAAATTCACTTAGAGAGTGTCGTTTTATGAACGATTTCGACCCCTCAATCTCAGTCAATCTCCCACAATGACGACACTGTATGTCGTCATTCATTCGTTCATTAGATTATTGTTTGCCGCTCATCACCAGCCATGACCTTTCTCAATCGAACGACAACGACATTCTCCCTTTGGATGCTTGCCATTACATCTAGCATCACTACACCCGTCACGGCATTCGCCTTTTCAACACACACAACCCCAGCATGCCAACAACAGCGCCTCTCGAGCAAGTTGGTGCACGCCAGACGGACATCGACAAAACAACATCATACTACCACCAACACCAATGATAAATCCACAACCACTCTTTACAACCTCTACGACGATTGGTCGTTGGATCTCCTCTCCTCGTCTCAATCGCAATATACTTACGATGACTTAATAATGCCCCTGGACGAAGAGAATATTGAACATTGTTTAGAAGAATTAATGGATAGTGAATATGGCGAAACCATGTTTGGGAGGCATGATTTGGCTGCTGATGTTGGGTGAGTTTATTATTTTTACAATTGTGCATCTTTGACTTTCGTGGCATATAATATTGTAGTATCGTAGTTGTTCATGTTGCTTTCCATTTTTCTCTAGCACAAATCTTACACGTTTTTCTCACAACCAATAACAATACCTTTTTGCGAATCGAATAATGCCATGTCGATGAAACTCCAAATAATGAATTCCAATGCAATCAATCCACCAATAACAAATGAATGCACTTTCGATTATTTCCTTGGAACAGAATCACTGGATCAATTGAATTTGTATCACTGGAAGGGCCCGAAGTGGTTTTGGCGCTCATTGGAAAATTTTGGCATAAAAGAGGTAAGAAATTGCATTGGTCTCTTTTTTGTTTCAATTACTTTGGTGTTACTCACTAATGATACGTTCACAAATCGACTTGCCAATGGGCATGATGATGTAATCTCTTTCACTTAAATCACTATTATGTGAACACAATCACGACAATTTCACAATACACATGTCAACGTTTACCATCACCAAACACGATGCGCAATAAAACAAATGAAACTCACATAAACTGATCTGACATACCTTACCACAGAAACAGTCCTTGGAAAAGCCGCCATGTACCTAAACGCACGCATCCCCGAACTCACCTCCGTCACCGTCTCCTCCCCCGAGGAGCTTGCCGATTTCGAAGATGTCATTGATGAATTCACCGGAGAGGTATTGTATGTGGAAGATAAGCGCGCTCCGGATTTTAATGGAGATAGAGCGACAATGGAGTATCAAGGGTTGAATCCTGATCAGAGGGGACCGTTTGTGTTTAGTAGTGGGAGTGGAGGTATGATTCGTCCTGCATGAGAGTGGTAATTAGATTGGAGAGTTGTTTATTTTTTGTTGAAATAAGGAACTGCCTTGGACGCTTTGGTTTTCAGAAGTTGGGCGGTTAGATTTTTTGTTAGCAGTACACTGGCGCAACTTGTCATTACTTGGCAATGCCGTAGGTGGAATGACAATAGTAAATCTAGACACACCCAACCTGCAAGAATCTACCCGCCATGTCTTCTCGTGCGCACATTGAGCTCAACGACTACGTATTGCTAACAGAAAGGAGTTTCAATTGAGTGGAACTGTTTGCGTAGGTTTGCATGCAAATTTTGATCGACGCCATAATTCTCTTCGCATGAAAACTCAGTGAATGGTTTCCAGCAAAGAAAGAACAAGAAAGCACAGTGTCAATCACGAAAAGATTCGACAAATTGGGCTCGCGCTCGCTGTTGTTCTCCGAGTTCATCGGTTCTTTCATGCACAATCCAAACTTACCAGAGCTCTTCGAAGCAATAACTAATCTTAGAAATGTCTGTTGGAATTGCCTTTTCAGGAGGTGGTGTAACTGCTGCGATAGGCGCATTTTGTGCATGGAATGCACTTGTAGTCACGTATCCTTTTCTTGATTCGATAAATTCACCTGATTTGACGATCTCAACTGTATCCGGTGGCAGGTGAGAAGTGATCGCCAATGTTACTGCACTCTTTCTCACGATGGTTACCAACATTCTCTTGAGTCACTACTTCTCGCGACTGAATTGATGCAAGCATCGGTTATGGATTGTGGGTGAATGCCAGACAAAAAATAAATTTTGTCAAGTATCAAGAGAATGCAGCGTTACAATATCTCCTAGAAGGAAATGCACTGGTATCTTCCCCAAATAATATTGATACCTTTGAAAACTTTTTGAAAGACAGCTATAATTTACTGTTTCGAGACAATGGTTTAGTCGACATCGATGATTACAATTCTTCACATAGGCAATCATCCAAAATAGGGTCAACAAAAAAACAGGGCCTATGCGAATCAAAAAACAACGATATGAAGATTTCAGTGGGAGAGGTAATAATGTAGAGTTGTGTCGCTAATTTGTCAACGCCCATTGCTTACGTTTTCATTCTTATTCCCATTATTCTCATTTCAGATTGCAAGCGAGATATTCAGTTCCTCGTTCATGAAGGATTTTTTCTCGAGACGTAATGATAGTTCCAATGGAAAGTGGTGGACATCTGCTGTGAGGAGAATATTTGATATTGTCTGGTGAGTAGTCATATTACGAAGAATTGTTGTTTCGGCAAGAGCCTTTTTGTGCTGATTGTCGGTCTTTGTCTTAGTGTTGGTGATATTCAAGGTGGAGAAATCTCTTGGATTTCATCGTTTGGATACTTCAACCAGACTCGCATGTTCGAGACAAATGAAGAGCAGGGTACCTTGCTGCCATCCAGCGCGAAAATGCTCCATCATGTCCATGTGAACATGACGTCTGGTGGCGTGTTCGCAGTGTCGCAAGATGTAAAGAGTCGCCAATGGAAAAAATCCTTCCCAATGTCCACACTCGATTCTCTCTCGTATTCTTCTGCATTTTGGGCATCGGCAATTCTCTCTCGCCCAATACCATACGCACTATTTAAAAATCTTCTGCTCAGGACTAACCGCTCTTTTTTTGAGAATGAAGCAGATTCAATTAATGCGAATTCTGTTTACATAGTTGACGGCGGCGTTATTGATACGACTGGTATTGTTGGACTACTTCAACTGAAAAAAGATCATATTATTGCTTTCTACAACAATAATATGCCACTGAATAAGATGGAATCTTCGATTGCGTACTTATTTGGGGTTAATGTGCCGACTGACGCCATGAATAGTTTGAAAGGCCCAATATTATCGCATGTGTTCTCGTCGGAGTTGTATCCAGATGTGATAGCCAATCTCACCGACCCACGCATTGGAATTGCACGCCTCAATGATATTAGAATTCTCCCTAATCAAATGGGCGTTGATCCTTATCTGCTGAGTAGTCTTGTACTGTTTTCTAACGGGGAAAATGAGAAATTCGGCATACATCATGACCTAAGCAAACTCTCCAATCGTTGGCCCGACCAGTTTTCCTTCGATGTTCCAATACTCGATGCGAACTTTTTGTGTATTTACAACGATTGGAAAGTGAAGCAAAATAAATTTATGTTCGACAATATTCTCTTAATGGCACGAAATCAATCAACGGCAAAAGTAAAATAATTAAGTTAAAAAACTCTTCTCAAGGTATTTCGCCGCGTGCTGAAGCGGCACTTTGGTGTGGATCTATTCTTCAGATTCTTAAGAGTTCCGCCATTGATATCAGGCATTTCGCCGCATGCTGAACCGCCCCTTCGGCATGAATCTATTCTGTAGATTCATCAGAGTTCCACCAGCGTTTTTATTTGCATTAGGTGTTGGTGCTGCTGTGGTTTGCGTCGGATTTGTGATTTTCTTCATCACTTGTTGGTGATGTTCGTTGTTTTGGTCTGGACAAGAGGTGGGCTGTTTTATTTTCGCTCTGGTCTTATTTTGTGTCCCGTCAGTTTCAGAATCAAGTAATTGCATTCTCTTTTCAAGTGTCAAGGCACTCGAAGAACGCTCTCGCCATAACCATTCCCTGATCTCACCGTCCGAAGATGCGCTGATGATTACGTTCCTATCGAATGCGACTGCGAGAATTGGCTTTGTGTGCCCTCTCAATGTCTGTAAGACCTCGCCCTTTATTATGTCAACAACTTGAACAATCATGTCATGTCCACATGAAACGGCCTTTGTTGCATCTACTTGCAGTGAAGACACAGGGCCATTGTGGGCCTTGCACGATTTCAGCAGTTCCCCTGTTTTGATCCACCAAACAGATACATTTCCCACAGAGTCCCCGGTTACAACCTCAAGCTCACCATATTGCAGCGCTGTCACGATTCCATCTGGTAGAACAAGACGACTGTGGCAATCGACCTAGAAACATACGTTGGGATAATGTCAGATGTGAAAATCGAGCAGGTATTGAAATGGAAACTATGCCATGTGAACTCACTCCTTTTATCTTTTCACTTTGCTTGTCGCAGAGAATATTCCAGCACAAGATAGTCTCGTATGATGCTGATACACACCAGCTTGTTCCACATTGAATGCACTGAACTCCTCGAGCATGGCCATTGACACGACGCAGTAGAGATCCATCATTTTTATTCCATATTACTATGCTCTTATCTGCGCTTCCCGATACAAGTCTTATGTCGTCTGCATGAATGCATGTGATAGACGACGTGTGGCCCCGCGCCATAAAAACTTTGCCGTTAGATAATATGTCCCAACAAATCAAAAAACTGTCCATGGAACCAGTATATACACGATTCCGATGAAAAAAAAGAGTGCATATTGCAGAGGTGTGTCCGTGCACTTCTCCAATATGCCGCCCCTCTTCGTCGCCAGAAAATACGATTTCAGACTTCCCTGTCCGCATGTTATGAATGTAAGCTTCCTTCCCTTCACTCAATGCTATATATTCTGCACCTCCTCTGCTACCAGCGACATCACCGCTAGCAGTATTTGATACATTCAATGCAATGCATCTGTACTTTCTCCCTTCCAACAGACGACGCATCAAGGGCCCGTTTTCTAAATTTATTTCCTCCTCTAGCACAGAGATATCGTCTTTTGTATTATGAAGAAGCATCTCAAGCTTGTCAACTTCCGACAAACAATTCTGTTGTTTACCATGTACTATTTTCAATTTTTCTTCGAGGCGAATGAGCAGCTCAGTAGTCTTAACCTCTTGGGAGCTCCCCTGAACAAGACGAGAGATCAGAGTATTTTTCTTTGTATTCAACGCCTCTTTTATTTCAGATTTGATTTCTTCTTCGAGCTCTCGCAGCTTGTTTACAAATTCTTTTGACTTAGAGACTTTCTTCGCATTTTCTGAAAATGTTTGCTTTTTGCGTGCAAGGTCGGATTTGAGGATAACAAGATTAGGCGATAATGTTTGCAGTTTGATTGCTCGCGATTTTTTCGCAGTAACATCAATGAGACGTTGTTTTAGAACATTCATTTCCTCCAAAGCAGACGATACCCTCTCTTTTCGCGTGTCTCTCATGTCATCTAATTTCTCTTCAAAACATGCTACAGCTGCTGGCTGGTTCAAATTCTCGTAGCATTTACGAAGCCAGGAATATGATACTTTTTCCCTTGCCTTGTCGTCTCTGCACAAGCACAAATCCAATGCACGATGGAAAAAGCCGTATGCATATTCAAAATCGGATTTTTCATAATAACACAACCCAAGACCTAGCAACGCACAAGTGCGCGGGACATCTAAATCTTCTGCAAGCATCAGCTGCCTATCAAAGAAAACAATTGCAACATTCCATGATCCCAAGTTGTAATGAAGTTGTCCAATTTTACCGTTCACAAACGAATGTAGTGTAGCAGCATCAATAGATGACATCCCAGAGAAGTAACTGGGAGATCCCATCTTTGTTGCAACAAGTTCAAAGCACTTCAACGACGATTCATTGTGACCTGCACTGCATAGAAACCCTCCTTTTTTTAACAAATCATTATCCTCCTCGCAAAGAAGATGCATCGGATAAGAATTCACCATCCAATCATCTTCATATTGATCACCGAAGGCTGCAATTGTCATTTCTACAATATTGTCAACCAAACTAGAGGCATTGGCCAAATTTTCTTTTATATAATGTTCAGCGGCATTCAAAAGAACCCCACCTATACCATCAGGTTCCGAGCCTCGTTGAGTGTTTGCCACATCTTGTTTGTTTGGAACAAGAGAGTACAACCGACGCCATGCCTCGGCGCATATTCTCCTCCGGCAGGTACGAGCAAACGATTCCAGAATCTTTCTGGCAATTTGATGTGCGTTTACTCTCGATCTCCATATCGACAGGTAGTAACGTTTGATCTCGTTAGGGTGTTTGGAAACAACCTGTTTCATGGTAGCGACCATGGCGTATTGTTTTTCGAATTTCAACAAGGCTGCTTTTCGTTCGTTTAGCCGAGTTTGATTTCTGTCGATTTCTGCCCCTATTTCTAGAATTTCGGCATCCATGTTGATGATATCTGCTCTCCAAGTTGCAATATTTTTTCGGCATTTGACAAGTTCGTCTTGGAGTTTTCGTTTCAGCTCCGGTTTCGTAAATTTCTGTTGCGTCCCATGCAAAAGGCGAGAAGACACGTCGTCTCCGTTGTGCGAAACTACACGCTCAATTTCGACATTTAACTCCAGTATCCTATCTTGTGTATTTGCCATGTCTCGCGCTAGAAGAACTTGCTCGCGTGGTATATCTCGCATCCTTTCGTCTAAGCTTTCAATTGTTTGATGTATGCAGTTCATCCTGCAGAGAAATTTCTCACGCCGATTTTCATAATCATTGGCTTTTCGGACATTAAGAAGGTAAATGAGGATGCTCTATGTTTTGTAAGATTTATTTTCAATTGCGAAGGAACAGACTACTCACCTTTATCTGCAGTGCAGACGGATTCAATGGGTTTGCTGAATTCACTCCACCCCAAAATATTTCTGCATCGAATTGAAATGCTGCGGTACTCTGTTTCGGGTTCTAGATCTTGAACTACAAATCTGCAACGTGGCACAGGATCTTTCAAACACCATTTGGAACAACTATACATAACATTTTTTTCATGTCCTTCTGATGTCAAGTAGTTATATGTTATTTCATAGTCGAAGATGCCAACATCATCATTTGCAGCATCCCAAACAACAGTGAACGAATTGTGTCTTATTTTGGCAACGCATGTGTTAGTTGGTGGTGATGGGGTGCTGAGACACCTTGACTGTGTGTCGTGTATCTGTGTGTCTTGATGGAGTTGGCTAGTTGACTTCTCAATGACAGATTGGTTGCATTGGTTGATATTGGATGAATTCAAAGAAGTGGTAACTGCGTAGTTTGTAGAAACGGGTATGGCATGATCGCCACAGCTTAGTGATGATGAGTTTATCCAACCTACATTTGAAGTCGATCTGCTCCCCGCTGAAAATGATTCTGTGTTATTGATCATGTTGGAGTATCCCCTTTCACTCGATATATTGCGGCTATGCAACTTGTTGTCATCTGTATCATTGCACTTGCACGTTGTCTGAACAGACGATGATCGAAGCATTGCTTGCATTTCTTTTAACCTTCGCTCCTGATCTTCAATTGACGCTAATGCAACCTTGTTCGTGCTGCTGAGTCGTGTGATGTCATTGTCGTATTGGTTCCATTTTGATTCAACGAGAAATTGTTGGTCCAATCGGCGCATCAAGTGATATCTCGAAGCTTGGATGTGTGTCAGTGACACTTTTATGTCATCAGATGAAGAGGATTCTTTCATTTATTTGACGGTTTCAGTGAAAGAAAATATGAAAATGGGTGCTATGCACAAATTGGGTTGAAAAGCAATTATATGGTGGCCCCCGACATTATGGGCAATAGATGATATTTTTAAATTGAAATTTGAAACTTCACGCCATCGACATTGATTGAATTTCAGCTTACCCTTAGTACAGTTTTGCGAAACGAAAAGATGGATAGCGCCCATCCGTCCCAAATGTTAAAGGCGCTCTCGGCTCAATTGGGTTGTGATTATTCCAAGTTAGAAAAGGAAGGAGGCAGGCTATGGGAAAGTCTCAACAACCTTCATACCAGTGACCCGCAAGGCTACGCAGACTTTATGTGCCACCAGCTGAAAGACATGGAAGCGAGCGAAGAGGAAGGTTTTCTTTCAGATCCAGAGAAATTGCCGGACTCAATGCCTCCTTTTGTTCCGCATCATGGATTCGTTGTCAAGACTTTTGTTCGGCCGAATGGGATGAAACTGTTTGTCAACATTTGCCATCACAATACAGCAGCCCCTAAACCCTTTGACGCTGATGGCAAAGCCGTTGGGGAAACATGCCAATGCTTAGACAATGTGCAGATCCCTCTCATCATTTCCAAGATCAGATACTGTGTAGATGGAAGTCAAACCAGAGCGATAGTAGTTGATGCTGTTGTTAATTCATGGTGCATTGACATGTGCCAGAAGAAAGATTCGTCGCTATCAGAATTCAAAGCACAATTAGTCGTTTTCGTTCTCAAATGGATAGAGGAAGAACATTCAGTAAAAGTCCAGGCGCAGGGTCGAATTCCATGGAAAATTATCAAATCCAAGTATAAGGGTGGCTTTGGCAAAGATGGGACTAAGGTGCGCCCTTTCGAACATCAGATTAAACACAATGGTCATGGCGATAGCATGCAAAAATCTGAAGCTCAAAAGGGAAACCTTGGCGGGATGAAAATGACGGAATCGCCATCTGATCTGCTGAAGTTCAGGAAAGAACAAAAGGAAATGTCTGAGACAAAGGAAAAAGATTTGAACATGAAAATACCTCAAATTGACAAGAAGAGGAAAGAGTTCTGCAAACCAGTGTTAATCCAAGAAATTCAAAGTCAGCAACCGACTGGCTATAGAACCGCCAGCAATACCAGTGTTTCAAAAATTGAGGCGAGAAAGAAATCTGTCATCAAATCGGGGTTTTTGAACCAACGCAAAAATAATTCGTTATATGCTGACAATGGTAGCGTAGGCGACGGTTCCTCTGGAACGGGAGGAACGTATGCAACTTTAATGAGTAGATGTAAGGTGATTGATACAGCAGACGTGAACCATGAATCTGCACGCAGCATTGCAAATTACACTGCAGAAGTAGCCCAATGTGACACTGAATTTCACAACTTTTGTGTTGATGGCGGACAATTGCCAGATGGAACAAACAATAATAAATATGCGGAAATCACTCGGACCTTGTCAAGCATTTCTAGCGTGATGGCATGCACTACGCAACCAGAGCCGCAAAAAGGAGTGACTAGTGGTGACATAAAATCAGTTGCAGTGGCAAAGGAAGCAGGAGAAACTATCCCGAAGATAAGTGCAACATGTGACGACCAAGACACCACCAATATGAGTGGTGATATCCATGGCACTGACAAAGATGTCAAGATTACTCTAAAGGAAATGCAAGTGACAATGGAAATAGATCTATCTTCATGCCAACCCCCAATTGATAAGATGAGTGATATGGACTTGCAAATGTCTGAACAAATCTTGAAATTGAAATCTCTTACAAGCGAGAAAGAGTGGAATATTGCGTTCAAGAATCAAGTGGTTGTCGATTCCGTATCAGCTAAGTTCCGAAAAAAGCTGCAAAGATTGGATGTTGTGTGCTACCTGAAATAATAGTCATCTTTATTGTAGATTGTCGTGCTGCCGTGAACAAAGTAGTGTGAGAAAATGCAATTCCATAACAGCTCTGGTAAAATTGAAACTCCAGCGTTGTGACTTTAAATGATGCACATAATGACAATGTCACATCCTACTACGCATAGAGTTCTAAGAAGTGCTCTAGCTTCACGCCCATCATTATCTTTAATAAATCAATCAGCTCCTACTCATGCTCACCCCGTGGGATGCCGGTTTTATCCCTACGAAAACAGTAGTGATTATTTTGAAGTGGTTTGGAGTTTCAAATTGATCTTTTTCTCCCATGGATATCGCTGCAAGTTTTACTTTGCAAATCCACCTACCCTCCTCTGCCAACTTCCATTCTACCGACGCCTAAGCTCGCCTATCATACTGAAATGTCCACCAGTTTACAGTGAAACTATGCATCTTTAATATGATTCATCTCCATCACTTCTTATTTTCAACATTAAATGAAAAATGGTCATCCTGGTGAAAATCTCGCATCAGGCTCAAGAATATCCTGCGATATCCTGATGAAATTAAATGGTCATCCACCATAGTTCGTGCGATATCAATCTAATCATTTGTGCAAAAGAGACGAAATACAATAAAAAATCACGATATACGTGCTCAATGATCAGTTTAGCCACATGTTGTAAACGAATGTTGATAACGGTACAAGGTACAAAGCGCTTATCTCCTTGCATTTTCGAAACAACATACCTCATTGAAGAAATTGCAAGGAACGTAAGTCCCGTCAATCCCACTTCCGTCACGGTAAAAATGAATACATGTCCCAGGAGGAAATAATATGGGTTCCATCCTTTCTTCTGTGGCCTCTTTTACATCCTCATCCATATTATTTTGTCCGCTGATTTCGTTTTGCTGCGACGTTGATGAAGGAGCAATCGTCTCCAATCCACGATTGACATATCCCATCACCTTTTGAATGTCATCATCGCTGATATTGAATACCGACTTATTCTTCGGTTTTCCAGATGATGAACCAGTAAAACGATTTTGCAAATCCTTTAATGCCTGCTCAACATCCCTCTCGGCTTGATTTCTATAATTAAATTTGCGTAAATCCAATAATAAATTGACCAATGTTGCTCCACTCATTCGAGGGATGAAATCAGCATCTGCGATGACCGTGGTGACGTAATCGCGTGTTACTTGAGAGAGAGATTGCGAGAGGAGTGCGGGACAGCCGAATCCAACGACGTGAGCGGATACTTGGATCTTTTCATCCTTTCTGTTGTCATCGTCGTCGTTTGTAAATGATTGTGAATTCCATTCCATTGCTGCCATGGTCGCTGCTCCTGCTCCCAGAGAGTGACCAATCAATGTAATTTCCAATTTTCGTTTATTGGAAAGTTTTAACAACGTCGACAAGAGCTTTTGATGCCGTTGGACGAGATATTTTCCTGATTGGACCATTCCACTGTGGGCTTTTCCTCTAATTGCATTTCTCGTTCCAGCAACATTACCGCCACTTCCATCATCTTCCTCGTTGGCAAAATCAACATACACACCATCAGGAAGAGAATATTCATAATCAGTAGCCTCCATCATCGCATCTGTAATCAAATCAGACATACTTTTCGTGCCGCGCACAACCATCAATACACGCAATGCGTCATCATACTGAGAGGCATTCTTTTGAATAGCTAAAAAGTGACTCGGTTTATTGGGTTGACTTTTGGTGTCGCAAAATAGTAGTTCCCAATGAGGTTTGCTCGTTGATGACGAGGAGGAATTTCCATCGTTGCTAGTATTGCGGTGCAACCAATTTAAACCCTCTCGAACCTCCTCTACGCTATCCGCATAACTCAATTCGCTCAAAATCAATGCCTCGTTCAACTCCTCCACCTTACTAACCTCCACGCTCGGTTGAAATCGATGAACTCGCCTCTTCCAACTGGGCGTCTTGATTGAATCTTCATACTCCAAATAATAATGTAATGTCGTGGGTGAAAGCGATTGGAATAAATCAGACTTATTTTTGGTCAAGGAGGCTAAAGCCTTGGACTCTAACGAAGATTCAAAGGCAGTTTGGATTGCTTGGGCATTTTTCTGGAAGTAAAGCACTTGTGATAAGAACCCGGTGGAGGATAATGAATCAAGCGAGGAAAATGAGGTGTATGTTGAAGGAGAAGATGATGCTGTCGAATGTGATAGTTGGGCAGGAACTTGACTTGCAATGGTTTGAGCTTGTTGGATCAATTCATGAATATCTGGAGGGGAATCATTCTTGTTGGAAGATGAAAAGATGGAGGAGGCATTTTTGGCAAGGGAAAAGAAATTCTCAAAGGCGCTAGTTTTGTTTTGTTCTTCGTTTTTGTGTAAGTCAGATACATTTGAATTGTTCGGTGACTCTGATGAATTAGGAGTAGATTGTTTATATTCACCTTGAAATTTACCCAAGAAAGATTGCATCCTATCCTTGGCATTGTCTAAATGTGTTTGAAACTTTTCATCTTGCATATCATCGATGCTCTCATTTTGTTGTTGCTCATTGTTGGGTGGTGAAATCACACCTTTTAAAAGACCATACTCTTTTAAAAATGCTTCGGGTCCATCAAATATCGATTCTTTCTTTGTGGAACTACCTGATGCGGCGGACTCTGTTGCTGATATAGAATTTTTCGCGCTGATATCAGTTTCAGAAGACGATGTTTTGGATAGATTTTCAACAGCCCATTGTTGTGCCATGTCAAAAAAGGAGGAGTCAGATTCTGTACTTTTTTCTTTGGAATTCTTGTCAGAATCGTCATCTTTATCCGACTTATTTTTATCATTGTAATAGCTTTTGTAGAAGGAATGATAGTCTCTCTGTGGCTGCTTATTGCTAGGTAGATTGGGTGGTTCGCATAAGGTGGTAAACTTTCTGTAATGAAAAGCATTGTGATGGGTGTTCCATAATGACCCATCAGGAAAATGTTTGTTTAAAACTGAACTCTGCGACCCCTTTCCACTCTTATATTGGTTTGATTGCGTTAAATTGATTTCTGAGCCATGTGAAATATTGGATGGAGCCACAAAGGTTGCCAAAAGCGATGCAGTTGTGCAAGCCACTAATGCCGAAGTAGTCGACAGGCAGACATCATTCTCAGATGGCGACGACTTTGATTCCGATGATGATAAGGGTTGCAATTTGGTTTGGTCATTGTTCACATGATTTTTACAACTATTGGCATTGCAAATATAGGCTCTGTTTATTAAAAGCGTTCGCTGTGGTGGTGGCCGGCGGCCGCTGTGGCCAAGTCTCGTTATTTGGCGGAGCATCGTCTTGTCGATTATTCCAAGAGATTATTCGGATTTATGTTGAATGGGAGAAAAAATAATTTACATAATAAACAAGAAATGGATTCTTTCAAAAGGAAGGAAGCAATGTCGAGAGAAAAAATATATTAATTCCTAAATTTAGTATCATATACGTGGAATGTTCAACTTCAACTTAGGAATACATAATGGAAGCCGTTCGTAAAATTCATACTAAATTCTATCAGAATTCTATGAACAAAATTTGTCCATCATTGCCGCAACCTGCCGCAACCTGCAGCGCTCGCTGCGCTGTGTATCTACCGAATCAACCCACGGACAGATCAACCACATCTTTTCTCATAATAATAAGTATCTCACACAAAAACAAATTAAATCTGTGAAACGACAATCTGATACGTCCACTAATCACAATCCCTCCGAACAAGAGCAACCAAGAAACGGACAGCCGCCACAGTTACTCGTAGAAACCGGAAGGATCTTATTTCGAATATTACTGCATATGCACCCCCGTTGAAATCATTGAGGACGCCAAGAGAACAAAACAATTGCGCCTACGTCCGGACGAAAGAAACGGTCAATCCCAGAAAACCTCGAGCTAGTTATCATTCGGTTGATATCCCCCCACACACCCTGAATAATCAGCTTTCATATCTTCGTATTGAATTGAAAGAGATAGTAAATAATGTCGGCAACTTATGCAGAACGGTTATCCGAATATCCTAACAAGGTACGTCTTTTTAATAATTATCATTATTTATCATCATTGTTTTTTCCGTTGCTTTTGTTGGAGTTTTGGAATCAGCGTTCAATACCATAAATGCTGCTTCAGAATTGCCAAATACAGAGATTTCCGAATAATGGCTTTTTGATCATATTGTTTGTTTTTAATTCATTCGTTTCATTCTCTTCAATCTTGCCTTATTTGGTTGCACTATTCATCTTTCAATTCCAAACTTAATTCAACCGTACCTACAACTTCAACTCAAAATTGATCCAAAAACCAAATAGGGAGTGTGCGGCCTCCCTGAAAGTTTTGACTCTTATCGCGCCTTCACGAACAAACTCGAGCAATTATCACAATTAATCAAACAATCACGCTATACTGTCGTTTTGACCGGAGCAGGAATTTCAACAAGTGCGGGAATTCCCGATTTTAGGGGACCTAATGGTATTTGGACAAGGGAGCAGCAGAGGAAAAAGTTGGAGAAGGAGAATAAGAGAGTGAAGAAGAAAAATGGGAGAGATAAAAATATGACCGAGAAGAAGAGAACTGAAAGATCATCAGAAAGACTTGCAACGAGAGCACCCACCAAACATATAACTGGGACTCAAAGTGATGAGACCAATATTACCACACCTAGAAAGAGAAAACAGGATGAATCCTCTTTAGAACAGTCAACTTCAACCGAATCATCCGCATCAGCCCCAACGAATTCAGTACCATCTGCAGTGGCAAACAAAAGCGAAAAACAAAATTCTATCTCCTTCGAAACGGCTATACCTACATACACGCATCGTTCACTGACTCATTTGATACTTCAACCTCCTCCACCGTCTAATGATTCAAATACCTCAAATTCCGACGCAAGCAATGATGAAAGTGACAGCAACTATAAGACCGACACCATCAAAAGAACCTATCTTCATCATCTCGTAACCCAAAACATTGATGGCCTTCATGGAAAAACCCATCTCCCTCGTGATAAAATATCAATTCTCCATGGAGACATTTTCACCGAGATCTGCGATACTTGCCAAACGGAACATATCCGTCCATACGAAATCACCTCGATTGGTCTCAAACACACTGGCCGTGATTGCACCTTGGGTGGTATTCCGCCAGGTAACTGCCCGGGTAAACTGAAAGATACATTACTAGATTGGGAGGACGAACTGCCTGATAAAGATTGGTACAGATCGCAAGAAGAATGTGCCAAGGCTGATCTAATCTTGTGTTTAGGGACCAGTTTGAGGATTGAACCTGCTGCTAATTTATGTACCTTTGCTCAAAACGAAGAAGAGTCGCCAAGCCCGAAGAAGAAAGGCAAGAAAAATACATCAAATAAACAGAACACAAAGCTGGGGTATGTCATTGTGAATTTGCAAAAGACTCCGTACGATGATGATGCAGCGTTAGTGATTCGAGGAAAGGTGGATGATGTGATGAAAGACTTGATGTTGAGATTGGGATATGATGATTGGGATGATGTATATGATTATGGTAAAAGTGGAGTGCAGTGCTCAAAATAGTTGCAGCAAGCAGCAAGATGAAAAATCAGAGTGCAGTTGATTGTGATGTAAATAACGATGGACGCGTGATTTTGTATGAGATCTTCCACTGTGATCAGCAGCGGTCGGCAGTCGGCAAGACAAGATCACGGAAAATATTGTCCTTGATTGGTGATGAAAGTGGCAAAATGGTACGGTAGGAATAATATGGAACATGGGTATGATGCATTGATGAGGACTGGCACCAAATAATGGAATTCACTTGCATTTCCTTGCTGGTTTGTTTTTCACACCTCATCATAGTGATTTACACATAAGCAATAACTTCATGAAGTTTATATTATTTTAATTATGAAATTGAACATTGATTCATGTTGATTAATTTAAGCTAAGATTATAAAAGACAAAAATCTTTGATCAGATTGGACCAAACCCATTGTCTCATGACACTGCTTCTGTGAGCTAAACGCAAAATTGTCAATAATAGAGAAAACTACCATACATCTTATCGAATTAAATAACAGTTGACAAAGTTGAAGGCATTGCGGACGAATAAATTCAAAAAGCCTCCTCTAACACTCATCTGACTCATCCAACGTATACACGTGAACATTATCGGCAGTCTGAACAAGCATTGCGGATTCGGAAACAGCAATGCTTCCCTCAGAAGTAGATCCATTTATGGGGTTTGCAAGAGTTGCTTCGTTCCATTCCTCCCCCGATGAAGATGCATAAAAACCAATCGTGGAAGATCCCCTATGAATCGCCAAAGCTTTATCGTTTGATGTACCATCTGCTGCAAACCAATCATTATTATTGCTGGCGGCACCATCATATACTGTTTGTTGCAGAGTATACTGCGTATCATCCACGTCTGTTTTGTTAAAGTACAATATCGAACCAATGTCATCTTGAGCCATACAACTGAGCATGATGCTCCCATCCCCCAATATCTCCGCTGTCTTTCCGAAATATTTGCAATCATAATCTTTTGATTTCAGTTTTTGAAAGAGTGTCATTGTCCCCGATCCAAGGTCTTGAAATAAGAATACCACTCCGTCATTCTCAACTTGATATGGCAAACTAGTCAACGTGGTGAGTGCCAAAAATGCATCTTCGCCGCCAATGGCAACTTTGCTCACGGACCTATATCTATCGTTAGTGAGTGAAGAAAATGTCTCCCTATTCCAACTACCAAACTTGTTGCGACGGAAAAAGAACGTAGGATTGATTGTGCCTAATTCGGCATAGGCTCCGACTGCCACCAAATCTATGTTGTAACAAGGAGAAAAAAGAGTTGCAAGAAATTAGAAGTGAAATGATAATAAACACAAGCACTATACTACAACACTAGCAACTCAAGCAATGTGCTGTATCTTTTGTTGCAAAAACCCAATCTCCCCCAACGAAAGCTATAACTCACTTTCGTGCACCGCCACAGTCTGGCCAAACCACTTAATAGTACCAGCCTCCATTTCAATATCCCCATCTTCCCACCCCTTTTCAAATTGATCCACCTGCTTCCATGCTCCCGTACCATCCTCCCTTTCGAATATATATGCCGCACCGGAAGTGGTATCCTTGGTTTCATACGGCGCACCCACCACAGCAACATTCCCATAGAGTGATAAAGGCATGTCGGTATTGGAGGAATGCATTTCCACTGTCGTGACCTCCTCCCATGTTTTGTTTTGGAAGGAGAAGAAGTGGAGATTATTGTTCACGCTGATAATGGAATGGTCCTTGTGAATGGCCATGCGGATGTTGCATCCATTCATGCAAGTGGTGGTGATGGTGGAATTCTCTGGAAATAGGGAGGTTTCAAATTTGGAAGCAAGGCATATTGAAGGAAGATCCGATGTGGATGTTGCAGTTGACTCAGTTGTTGCATCAGTAGCAGTGCCATCCGTTGTGCCACCTGCAGATGCGTCTCCTCCCCCAGCAGTAGTAGAAGAATCCGATTGAATCTTGTTCGAAGAAGCACCCTCAATCTCTGGACACTTATCGGTGGCAATTTTGATACTCAATGCAATAACAACTGCAACCAGAATTAAATTAATAATACAGCACAATGCAAGTCTGAGTTGGGAGCTGCTACGCCGTTTACGAAATGAATCATAAAAGGGAAACCCTCGGTGCGGAGTAGCAGGTCCTTGATTTTCCACATCCACAGGCTGTTGACGGGGGTTCTGATGCTGATTATTATGTTGATCATGACGATGTCGTTGCTCCTGTTCAATATCGAGGTTGACAGCACTCATTCTATCCATGGCGGTAACTCTTTGTTGCAAAACATTTGCATCGTGCCATGTGGGAGCGGGCGCAAATTCTTCTTCGAGAACCAATGGGGTTGGTCTGGGTGCATTATTAATTGGTTCCACCTCGGCATTGATGAAATTAGTAGTGTTGGTATTGGTACTGGGCGGTGGAGTCATCGAGGATAGAGGCAGTGGTGGCTTATTCTTGGCGGCTATTTTGGACTGATTGGATTCTTTGGCTGTCTTTTTCCCAAGCCTCGTGAAGTAAGTATCGTTCGGCGTGGCATTATTCGCACTACTCTTCGAATTGTTATTCGTGCCACGAACAAGCTCGGAAGGCGCTGGAGACGGACCTTCGCCAACAACTTCAAGGCCCATTGTCGTCGTCATAGGAGCTGGCGCTTGCACCGCCTGAGCTCCGGGACGAACGATTTCATTCTTGTCCCTCTTTTTTGCCTTTGCCTTCTTGTCTTTGAGAAGACTTGTTTGGTTGGTCGTGCTGCCGCCTTTGCCGCCACCGACGGCAGTTGCGAATCCTGGTGGAAGGGCAGGGGCTTCTTCGGCTCCAACTAGTTCGGGACCGTCTTGGCGCGGCTGGCTGTTAGCGGTGGTGGTTTTATTGTCGGATTTCTTCATGGCTTTTATTATTATTATCTATTACTCCAATTTCTTACTTATTTTTTATTTTTTGGGGTATTGAAATAATATACTTGATCTGGTTGGTTTCGTAGTAGATACTCCTACACGATACTCTATCTCTCTCTAGAGAGTTAGTGTTCCCTGCCTTCTCCCATTCCTCGCTCAGTGCACCATCCACATGATCGTGATTCGTGATGTTGTGATGGTGAATCCATTTTAATGATTATGATGATGTTGTATTACTCCCTCAAGATCCAGATTTGTATGTTGTTGTACATACGATATTTGTATCCTAGTTCCAACGTATGTCTGATTATCAGTCGATGCTACTCTCTAGAGTATGGTACTACGATACTATCTATCTAGTGCCGAGAAAAATAGAGTGGGCGGGTTCGCTTTTTCCGTATTTGGTCTTGCTATCGATCCCATTAAATTTTTAGGCACGGTCTCAATTTATTGAACTTGGCACATCCTTTGCCTTTGTCTGGCGAACATGGATCTTTCATGTACAATGCATGCTTGACTCTTCTGGAACTTATCATCCTCTCTAGAGTACCATAGTACCTGGTTGAAACTAAGAGAGAAGTATTTTCTGCCAAAGAAAAGGAGTGCAATGTGATCTAGAAAAAAAATGAAGTCGAAACTTTGTCAGATCTGAAGGAAGCGAGAGAATTGACAACAACGAAGAAGATGACAATTTTGTAGGCATTCAATAACAATGCATTAGCTTAATCTTAATATTATTTATGTTGCATTTTTATTTCTTAGATCAAAATCACTACCACCACCACCACCACTATTCAGCTCTACCTGTATGCACCATGCAATTGCCTTCAGCTTCGAGGTCTTGAAAGATACCACACGGATGACAGATGCAACTGCATAGACCGGGTATGATCCTGGGTGGCGCACTCCAGTACCGGGCTGGCCCACTCTCATTGGTCATCACATGTCGCTGTAGCTGTAGTAGAATCGCTTGTTAATTTTTGTTGTAACTTTGCAGGAGCACACAACTCTATCGGGTTTAGTCCATTCGCTTTATTAAAAATAGCTTCCGCGTTGTCAATTTAAACAGCTCGCTGAAGCTATTTTTGGTTTTATTGGAATGCCATTAATTTATTTACTAGATTCCTGCAAATAAAAACAGTTTATAGTTTGTTTACCTCAAAAACTCAAGAAAACTGCTATTAAATGACGTTGTTCGAATAAAGAAATTACTACAATACTACTTCTAGAGACCGAGTGATACAATAGAGGAGCATGATGTGATGTGTGTATACGTGCGCCTGCGTGGTGGGTCCAGTACAATATCAGGTACTACTACTATCGGCAGAAAACCAAAAACAAGTAAAAACTATTTGAGAACTCCATCAAAAATTGATTCGTTTCGTCCAATGCGTTGATTATGCACGAGAATTTATTTTTTCACGTAATATTTATCTTAATATAGTCCCCGTGTCCGTCCTTTTTGCAGATTTTTGGACATGGGACGGAAGGACATTCCCAACTAAGGTACTCTATAATGTGGATGCCCCTCCCCATGGATCCGTAAACACCATGCACATATGCCTCTGGTAGAGCATCTTGCGAAGAGTGTTGGGCAGCATCTCCTTGCCCAATAATGCTCCATGGTCCATCAGCATCATTTCATAAGTCTCTGCATGACATGGATCATAGTTGCAATAGGAGGAGCACATCACCACATCATTGTTGAGCTCAAATAATATGATTTTATGACCATGGAGATGTGTTAATTCAAAAAAATGATGTCAACCAAAACTATGACAGAGTTGTTGCGAATTTTAAAACTGTGACAGTATTGGACTTGGCATGGTTTTGGTTTAAATCGTTTTTTATATACATATATGGCAAAGTTGGCACAGTTTTAAAATAGTGCCAACTTTACCACAGTTTTGCTTAAAACTCAAAGAGCTTAAAATTTAAAATTGTGACAGCATATGCCACAGTTTCAATTTTTCACAGTTTAAAAGTTTGAGGGCGAATTGACCTAAAATAACTTATTTCCAGTGTGATCAATGGGTTTGATCAGTACACTTCTGTTTGTGTTTATTTTAAAAAAGTGTCATATTTATACTGGATGTAAAGCATAGCTTTTAATAAAAATAAATTAAAACCACAGTAATATTTAGAAAGCTTTTAAACAAATTGTTGTGGTATATGTGTATGTAGCCAAAAGTAAGTAGTTTCAATGGTTTGGTTACAAAAAAATGTCCCTGGTTCAGTTCAGTACTGCCACCAGAGTTTTGTTTTTGGCTGTGTTGTGCCATGAGCGTATGTACATTTTTTGGCGATGGTACTACACTCCCTACTTGATTTTTGAATCACAAAGGGAAATGAACTGTGATTCTCAGCACATATTGGCCCATTTCCCCCTCTTCTTTCTCTTAGTTGCATTATTTAATTGGTATGATCCTTGATCCTCGATCCTCGATCCTCGACTGTGGGTGAGGTCTCGGTGCTCCTCTTGTCGATTCTGATTATGGCATAACATCCTGCGGGAGATGATTCAAGACTACATCTGGCTAAGTGTGGGGTTAGCCTAGCCAGAAAGTAGCTTCTCCTCTTCTTGTAGTGGTGCTGCAGGTATGGGACCACCACCAAAATGTTCATCTTGACAAGCTGAGTTCAAAACTGCACTGTTCCTAAGCTAAAATTGAACACCAAAATCATAATATTTTTGTGTAGAACTCTGGTATGTCCAGAATACTCCGAATTATGTCTCTCATGCAAAATTTGCTAATTAAACTCAATTTTGGAATCGTCCATATTTGTCACCAGCTCGCTGAGAGGATCATTTTAATTTTAAGCATATATAAAACCCTATGGCAGCCCCTATAGAAGAAGAGAACATACAGTAGGGGTAGGGGTGTGGGGTGTTAGTATTGGTTAGGGCAACCCTACCCTTACCCATATGTAAGAGGCCTATGTCTATGTTTTCATTTTCAATTGTCCATTTATTAATGTAAACCATAATTGGGAGAGTGTGTCCCTCTCCAACAAGGTCTTCAAAGTCACTATGATATCCTGACCTCTTGAACTAATCCTATGTTACAATTACAATGATGTGCTGATAAGTAGATATATGAGTTAATTTATGGGGTTATTAGTGCTCGTGATTGCTGTTGGGGATGATGGATAGATCGCTGGTACTGTAACATTGTGCATCTATCCATTGTCCTTGCTGATGTGTTCGAGTCTTATGGTAGTCGAGTTGCAGGTTTGGTCTAGACTCTGTCCTAGGATACCTTAGGGGATACCGTTGTATCAACATCTTGATATTGTTGGAATGGACGAGCACCGTCTTGTGGTCCTTGGTGAGCAGCTCTTTGGACTTGGCCAAGACTTTCCGCCATGAACTGTTGGGAATGGGTGAAAAGTGTGATGCACTGAGAAGGAAGTCATCCATGGAATCAAAGGCATGTGTGCCATATACTAACTTGCTGATGTTGTATTTGGTGACAAACTCTTGGCAGAAAGACTAATCTATCTTCATCTTATACTCAAGTTCTTCTTTATTCAGCGTTGCACCAGGACCAGCAACTATTGGCTCCATTGCCTTGCCAAAGATGGCATTCACAAAATGCTATGAGTTGACCCAAAAGGGTGCATTAGGGACTGGAGGTCATATGTTCCATTAAGTATTGCTTGGTCATACTTTGCTTTGCTGGCAACAATCACCAAGTCAGCAATCTGTTTTTGTTGCTAGCTTTGGGAATTTTCTTATCAATTCCCCAATTGCAAAGTTTTTGTTTCAACTTACACATTAAAACCCATTAGTTGCGAATATTTTTCTGGAAGTGGCCTTATATTGGTTTTTGTTGTTGGGTTTGTCGCCTCAGGGGATACAATAACAATAACACCATCCCATGTGCAGTTCTTGATTTTGGAAGGTACCTTTTGCTTGGGAGGAGGGGGGCTTCGTTTGCAGCTAAATCAACAGGAGGAGGAAATAGTTCGTGTTTATTTCAAATTATATTGACTGCAAGTAACTAATGTAGAAATATAATTTAAAAATCGAATATTAGATTTTGCTCTTTAAACAAAAGTAATAAAGCTGCAATTAATTGGTGGTACATTAGAGGAAAAGTGTGCAGGTTTCATCATCGTGCTTCAATATGATGGTAACAAACGACAAAACGAATTTAACTATATATTCAGCTTTATAGTATTACTGCTGGAGTTTGATTTGTCTTAACTTGACATCTGAAGAGAGCTGATGAAAAAGTGGCGACCATGTATTCTACGGTCTGTCTCTAGAAATAATATGATGAATGACTTCAGCTGGCAATCTCAAGTAAACTCTTCTATTGGTTTTTGTTGAATACACTCTCATCATTGGTATGAGAGTTCCGTTGACCTCTTAGCCCCTCATGGAGCAAGTTCAGTGTCACCGTCGTCAGGGGTAGGTGCAATAAGCGAAGTACCAAAGGAACCCTGTAGCAAAAACGTAAAAGGAAATCGATACCTCATGAAGGAAAGAATCAAATTCCACCATAACACTGCATTCTTGCTTTCTTTTTCCCTCCATTCAGGACTCAGCAAGTCTTCGATGCCTCCCGAAATAACACTACGGAGTTCTTTCTTAAGTACCCATGGAGAGAGGCGCTCGCAAAAAAGAGCAGAGGCAGGGCCACGGGAGCCAACAAAGCTTGGAAGTGTGCTTTGAACGCAAAAGTGGGGCACAAATTTGGTGAGGCAGTTGGGGCATTGGGTTTTGTATTCTTGGGAGTTTCCGGCAGTCCATCCTGTTACTACATCATCATCACTAAGGTAGAAGTTGCAGCGAGGGCAAAATTCGTTGTCCGTATCGATGGTAATGTCGGGATAAACTATTTCGAGCAGATTTTCTCCAAGAAGAATCTGCCGAAGCACTTGATCTGTGACGAATTGTTCTGTGTAGGTATTTTCTTGTACCATGCCCTTCTTCGCTGCTTGATTGGCATTTTGACGAGAAATCATGCGTTTGAATGTGTTTCGTAAGCCTGCAGGGTGGCCTTCTCCTTGCTCGATTTCGTCAGTGGCTCCAAACTTGTCTTTGACAATGTCAATGTAAGAGCGTCTATGGACTTTCAAAGTGTTCCAATCCATGTCCATTGAAGCAGCGCCATTTGCCCACTCGGGCAACTCCTCGCGAACGTCTCCCGACGCTTGCTTCCAAGCATTCTCAGCCGAAAACGCTGCCACCAGTGACGAGTACACAACCCCATCTGCCACAATCCCATCCTCGTGCATTCTCGAGAGAAGCTGTGTTGCACGATCTGTATCACCACATCGACCGCACGCATCAATCAGACATTGATAGGCTTCGGGATCGGCACTCAATCCTCGCTCCTTCATCATTTTTAGCATTTCAAATGCAATTCCGAGTTCGGCTTTGGATGTTTCCTTTGCTTCCATAATTTTGAGCGTGGATAACTTGTCATTGAAGCGGTGCCGAACTGGCGTTTTCTTTGGAGTAGAGGTTTTTTGCACTCTGGAGGGAGAGGCTGGTAAATCAGCATCCATTACAATCGCATCAACTAGGTTAGCAATTTTCTCAGAATCATCTCTTTTCTCCTGTTTGTGATCTTTGCAAGTTGAGAGGATTGTTTGGTCGTCCATTTGACTTAACGAGTCATTAGACATGTCCATGAGATCTTTTCCTACCACAGCTGTGAATGTCATGAAGAAGACAGAGAATGTAGTGACCTCACTGGTGGCAGGTTTTTCCTGTAGAGCAAATTAGCGCATGAACGATGTGAGCACAGAAATGTGAGATTAAAGACACTATGGACACTGCAAGAACATTTAATTGGCAAATCGAACTCACAGCTGGGCCCAATTGTCCTGTAATCGTTGCATTCCTTCTTGCATTCTGCGAAGCCACACTCCCAGCGCCATCCCCATCTTTACTCGACATTCGGCGAAACTTTCCAGCATTCTCGCGTTGGCGATCATACTCCGCCATCACAGCCGAGGACATTGGACGAGGTGTACCAAAAAGCTCTGGATCAAGCCTTTCGGGAAACGTGGGGTAGTGATAGTAGACATGTCCTTTGCTTGTTTTATTGACCTTGGATGCTGTCGTGCTGGTAGAAGTGACGGAAGCAGCGTCGCTAGTGGATGCAATGGCACGTGGGAAGCTGTCACCAGAACGATAGTCATCATCCTCGTCAACACCTGTGTATTCCTCCTCCACAACATCGTCGCTCTTTGGGAGGACTCTCACGACGGTTGCATTCTCAACAGTTCGTTCTGGAAGATCGGCACCACAGGGTTCCGGGGGCACAATTGTTTTCAAAGTATGCTTCGCCCTTGCACTCTGCAACAAGGGCTGGTCCTTTTCGCCATTATTTGCTTTCGCGGCTGCATTTGAGGGAGATGGCCCTCCTCCAAAAAAGTTACGAATCCTCGCACCAGCACCCATCGCGGCACCGTCGCCTCTTCCTGCACCACCTGCTGCATTTCCACCACCCCCTCCTCCCACATTCCTCCCAATACTCGCACTCACATTGGCGATCAAACTTTGATTTTTAACATATTTATCCACAGCCGTGTCAAAAAAGGAAATATCAGCCTCACCACTTCCATACAATCGTTTGGTGACAAAGTCATCAAACATTTGGGATCCCACCACCTCTTCCAAAAAGTCACGTACATCGGAGCGTTGATTGGCGAGGAATTCTTGGGAACGAAATCCAGCTCCTCCATAGGCTCCTTCGTTTTGTTTGGATGGAAACACCAAAAACTTACGATATTTGTGTAGTAAGAAGCAGTATGTCTCCAAAAATGCTTCTTGAACAGCATCCCATTGAGATTGATACCGCAAGTTTTGCTTTTCACTCAAGGTCATGATACGGGCTTCAGTGGCATCATTGCTAGTTCCAATAATGCCTGATCCGTCATCTCCGTTCAACCAATTCTTGCGACGCTCTTCCGGAGTAAATGTTAAGATAAATGCTTCATCAAAGAGACACAGACGGCTCTCCCACATGGCATCTGCCATACTCTTGACCTCTGGAGGCAAATAAAATCCCATCTCTGATGTATTATCCTCCTTCCTTAAACTCCTCACCTCCCTATGAACACCGCCTGCATTTACTTCCACTTTATTCTTCAACCTCTCATAAATATACTTTGGTAATGAAGGTAAAGGAGGGGTCTTGACACCCAAGCTTACCTGATTCTTATCCAAATCAACAACAATGCACTCCATACTCAAATCTTCCAATGTATCAGCCAAATGTCGCTTGTCAATCCCACACAGAAAAGGCATGGGCGCACTTAAAATGGGTACCAAAAAATGGGGCAAGACTGGAATGTAGGCATGACTCCATTTCATGGGGAATAAAAGACTGAGTAATATTTCACAGCATGTGGTGAGAAGGGATAATTGGGTGGATGTTACAAGCACTTGACGTTCCAATGCCAAGGCAGTCCACACTAATAGCACATTCTGGACATCGAGGCATTGAAATAAATGAGAAAAGGGGAGTGAAACCCATGCAATGGGCATGTTGTGCGGTGGACTCCAAATGGAGATGACACTATCCAATATTGTTGTTTGTACTTGGAACGATCCTGGTGGTGGAGCGGGGAGTTCGGAGCAAAAGTTGGTAATGTATCGTTCAATCGGGAGGGTGAGTACCGTTTTCGATGTGTGAGATGATGAATTGAGGATGATTTCAGTGGGTGCATTCATTATATTATTATTACTATTGTCGGATGTTTCGTTGGCATTGTTGGGAATGGGAGGAGAATTTTTGGAAAGTCGATGAAGTTGGGTGAGATATTCTCGAAAGGCAATGAGATAAGGATGCATGGAGAGAATGACGAGGCATTTGGGGAGGTAGACAATTTGTTTTTTGGTAGTGGTTGTAACGTTGTAATTGTTGGATTTTTCAGTGGATTTGTCATTGTTTGCTATTTTGCTTGGAGGAGTGGTCATGAAATCATGCTTGTTGTAGACAGGTGCCTCCATTGCTCTTTCTGCCTTGCTCTTTTCTCTGCCATTCTTTCCATCGTTGACATTTGATTTAGTAGTTGTGGTATTATTTCCATTGTTGTTGGTGTTATTGTTACTTTTGATAGTTTCATTTCTAACTTGCACCGTGACCACATGCCCTTCCCAAATTGTGAGGCATGTCCCATACATGCTCTGCCCCCTTTCACCTGTAGTTACAAAGTAATGTACTTTTGGCATGGGAGGGCCATTGTATCCCCCGCTATCACTGGCATTTTCATCGGATACCTTGATTGGTATTTTGCCAGAGGGGAAGCAAAAGGCAGTGATGGATTCCGGCAAGAGAGGATTTTCTTCGTGGTCTTGAAGAGGGTATCGCGCTGTGATTTCTGGTTGGAATTCAGATCCATCAATTGCCATGTTTGCCGTACTGCGTGTGTTGCTGTGTGTGTCACGGTTTGCTTTTTCGCCCTCTTCGTCATCATCAGTGTCAGTGTCGTAATTGGTGGGAAAGCCAGGCGCTCCTGGAGTATGCGGAATGGGCTGAATGTTCGTCACGGATTTAGCTCGCGGCGGTGATCCCGGCATGGCCGTCGCTCCAACACTCCCATTCGTTCCATCATTGTTATTATTGTTATTGTTATTGTTGTCATTGCCTCCGCCCACAGCGACAGCTACGGCCACCGAACTAACCACGCAAAAATATTCCACCAATCGCGGCACTTTCTCCCTCTCTCTCGCCTTGCTCAACTTGGTAATGCGACGGCGCGTGTCGGCCGATCCTCCAGGATTTCCTCCTCCGTAACTGCCATGAGAATTCGTGCGGGCTCTGTTTCCGACTCCTGCCGCTTCGTTGTTTGACATTCGATTGGTGGGGCTGCCGCCGCTGCCGCCGCTGATGAGACTGGGTAGTCGGCCATCTTCCAGGGAGGAACTGTGGACTAAATTTAAATTGGTCACAATGTCGGCATCGACGAAATCATCATCGTCTTCTTCTTCGTGGGATGCTTTGGGAGCCAAGTTGATTTGATTCGTGGAGGAGGGTGCCATGGTATATGGTAGGTGTGTGCGTCTGGTGTGTCCTTGTCGTTTGTGGTTTGTGGTTTGATTGCGGCGGAAACAAAAAATGAAAATGATAAAAAAATGGAAGCAAAAACAAAAAATCGTGACCATTTTGTGCCACTGACGAGATAACGGATCTATTTGCATGGGGAAATGAATCTACTAGTTCCTACATATGTAATGAAAGATATTGTTGGGACACCATTATTATTTTTGTCATTGCTTTTTCCTGTCTGGGGACAGACAGCCAGGTTGTGCATTGGTGATTGGTGCTCTCAAGATTTTCGATTTTTGCCAGATTTTTGCACCATAGAAATAATAATATTAACCAATTATGTTAACAGCTAGAAATAAGTTAAATAATTCCCTTCTACTATCTGTAATTTTTATCCATCATCTCTTGATCTTGGGAGAGCTCTAGAGGGTGATGAGGTTTCTGATTTTTCAGGTGTGAGGAAGTGTGCAATGGGGGCAATGTTTTAGTTTTGCCAAAAATTGAGTTGGAGCAGCAGGAAATGCTGGGGAGCCGCACATTGTGTATGTGTACCTCTGTTTTCCCACTGGCCTGGGATCGGGGATAGTTGCCTTCTTTGAATTTGCATTGTGCGTATCTTCTCTCTTCTGAATTGTGCATATATTTTCCCTCTTGTTACTGTGTGACCTGCCAACTCATTATAATTGACCTGGTCCTCTGGTCTGCAGCCCTCTGATCTGCAGCTGGGCGGAGGGTCGCTTTCTCAGTTATTGTGTTCAATCCCATTTTGGTCTGACATCTGACATGAACATCTATTGTGTCTCTCAAGCATCAAAATCATGCTAATTAAATGCTTCGTGCTTTTTGATTTTTGAGCTTTGTTTGTCATAATTGAACAATTGTGGTGGTTGCAACCTCTATTAGGGTCTAACTCTACCTCCTTGTGCTTGTGATAAAACTACTAGGTGATGCATTGTCCTGTTTTTACATGACTACCGTAATGGTTGGAACATTAGCTGCACCGAAAAAAATATCAAGTGTTTTTTTCTATAGTTCCTACGCATAAAATTAGTTCATCCATCACTAATCATCGAGCTGCGGCTTCTATTCCAAATTCCAACCACACCTAGCGTTTTTTTGTTAGTTGAAAATGTGGCGCGCTCCTTGATAATGGAAAAAAATACAAAAATGATGTGGTTGAAAGAACATATTTAAAAGGCATGGCGGCACAGGGAATAATTGGTTTCTTTAATTTTTATTTGATTAATATTTATTTTATTACTCTATTGAATTAACTTGTCACTGGAATTGTTATCACTGTCACTATCATTGCCACTGCCATCTTTTTTAATTTTTTTTGGCAAGGGAGCCTCGGGAGAATCTTACTCTTTTTTCTTTTCTTTCTTCTTCTACGAGTTTGGAACCAATGCAGCCACTGTGAAACCATGGTTTTGAGATGGACCTTTCTCCTTTTGATTGTTGAGATATTGTCGTGGCGAGAGTATACCACCTCCTTCACTCTAGTCGGGGCACCATCATACTCGAGGATATGTGGCACGAGGTGACGAGGACCCAGGTGCTAATACTAGTATGCTTATGGTGGTCTTCTTATTATTATCATGATTGTATTGTCAGCTTGAGCAGCATGAGTGATGATTTTGGGTGAATACCACATCACACTATTGTGAATGTATGTTGGTGGTGTCACAAAAAATAAGCACATGTTAATTACATGGTGATGGTGGTGTGTATCAGAATCAGAGAGAGTGTGTGTGTGACCTGAGCTCCGGTAGCCAGGAAGGTTTACTATCCTACATGATACCAATTGCTAAGCCTTAGCTACAACCCCAAGGCTTTGAGCACCAGCACCAACACCAGCACCACCCACCACTGGAACCTAATCAACCCCACTGACCATACTTCATCCCTCCTCTGTCATATGTGACATAGTACCGCCAGCTCCCCCTGGTGGATAACAACAACAATAACAGGACTGAGGGCGATGTTTGGGTGTTGGGTGAGAGAGAAGGGTCTGTAGAAGAGATGATGATGCCCAATCCCCGAATGGAACCTAGCGGTACAGGCCCCAGCACAAGCTGTTGTGAGTGTGAGTGTGAGGAAGTATGGTTGCCATTGGATTAGTTATTAGTTGAGTAACCCTGCACTTACGTGCATCAGTGTGTATATGGTGCAGCATACAGATGGGCGGTGAACATGTGAAGAAGCAGTACCTGGGCAATATGGGACAGATTGTCAGGCCTGTCGTGCATTACTACTTTCACTTCCGGGACATTTGGTATACCTTGTATGTATTGACTGATGGTATGATTATGCCTCGTGTGTGGCAAGAGATAGAGTATGATGGTTCAATGCATGGTCACTACTCCCATTAAAGAAAAGGTGCACCATTCCCATGAATCATGAATGTGTGTCTTTGTCACAAAAGACAAGCAAGTGATAGCCATAGTACAGGTGGAAAGAACACTGGCGGGTACTACCCATGGTTTGAACTACAGAGGACCACATCTTCATCTTCACGGTGCAACGACTCTACCTCTTGGCCACTGGAGGATGGGTGTATCAGTGTGACTATAATGAATCCTTGGCAAGAGGTGAGAGATCTGTGTCATATTAGTAGATTCTTGCTGATGCTGAGGCCCCAGATATCAATATGAATCTAGGTCAAGGCAATATTGGGGGGTGCCACATAGAACAATGGGGCACCATGGGGCTGACTTCTGTGATTGAGATAGGTGATAGGTAGAACAATAACTAGTGCTACTGCATAACCTTTGTTTTGCATACCCAATCCCAAGTGGCAATAGATAATCGGAATTATTCCGTACATCATGAGTACGTTAAGGTCTGAGGATGCAGACACAAATTCCTCCCAGTGCTAGTCCAAGAACAATATTTGGGTCATTCTAAACTTTGTTTTTGTGTGTTACTATTTATTACTATTCCAATCTGCCAGAAAGAAATTTACTTTGTAGTGAATATAACTTTTAAAATTATGGGCATTTCATTATTTTTCAAAACACTCTTTGACCTGACCAATACTTGTAATTGTAATATCCTATTTCGTATTTGAATAATTGAATGTTATGTGGGGCAGTAATTTGACAAAAACAGCTTTATGAACAGTCTGCATTGGGGCATCAGTTACTACTTGAGTGGTTTATAGTTTCCGCTATTTTCTAACAGAATTTCTAGCTTGATTGCAATAGCTATAACATTGCTAACATGTTCATCAAATTTTTCATTGCTGACTGTTGCTCATTTTCCAATTCTACATTAACTGAATCCTGAACCAAGCCCCTCCTCATTGTTGCCACCCAATTAAACAACATCCATAACAGCAAAATGAACAACATTATCTAGTTCTAGCAAGCCAAGTTGTTCCCTGCTAAATATACCACTATTGTACTGCTGGGAGTGGCTGTGTGATGTACTTTTCTATATGTACCCAAATCACAAGCAGATTCTACCTCAGAGCTAGCATACCTGCCTGCTCTTGCTAACGGTATCCTTCCATGGTGCGGTCCATTAAATGCCGGACATAAACCCCAAACCTGCATTGGGTGTTGGGAATTGAACCCGTGGCTGCATGATATACTTTTGCTAAATATAATAACAAAGGAGATTGTGTGCCATTACTTATTTGTACAAAGTCTTCTACATGTGGCAGCACATCCAATGTGCAGTCAGCTGTTAAGTTTATGTAGAAGGATTCAAGTAGTAGGAGATGTAATGGTAAACTGCCTGTATCAACCCATAACTGCATTTGATTTGACATCTTGTATCAACTTCTGATCGGATATATGGTGAATTTGAACATGTTATTTGTGCATATTTCAAAAAGGATGTATTAATTTCACTCTCCAATCTGAGCACAACTCAACACAAATGAACAATGAACTGATGCACAACATTTATACAGCAACTTGTCCATCTATTAAATATCCCCATCCACTGCTACCATGGAATCAATTATTAATTTTTTGATCTCCCTCTCCAACCAACACCAACATATCAAACTGGGTGTCATGATTGTGATTGACAATGCATCTAGCTCCGGCTTTGGGCAATGGACTCTCCTGTTGGAACCCTCCCCAATGGCTATAGCTATAGTATTAGGTATTAGACAGTCCCCATTACCGAGGATCCCCACAGTCAGAGTCAGAGTACCTGTGCCACGTGGAACCACTGCTGCAGCAGCAGCATAAGCCATAGCTCATAATTACTAATAACAACTGTTATCATGACCATGGCTTTGCCGGCGTGTTCAATATCTCCCAACCAGATAGCATAGTGCACATATTAGTACAGCATCACAGTACCACACAGAATCCCTGTCAACAACATGGACAATGTTCCCACTCCAGCTGCATAGAAGCTTGTAGGGATAAGAAGGCCGTCACACGAGGAGATGGTTGAACAACTAAATAATAATTCTCCTCCTTCTGCCAATAATAATACCACCCAAGACCCACCAGAGACACAAGAGAGAAAATTACATAAATATGAGCTCTGTTATTTTTATTCATCGTTATTACTATTATTTAATATTTATTCAAACAGCACATATCATAACATGTGTCTCCTCATGCCTTCACTTCGTGTTTCATGTTACCTTGCCTTTTTCTATAACATGTTAGTTGCTGCCTTCTGGCTCATCTTTTGCTTCTTCTTCAATTTCCGATCCCCTCTCTGTCATCTCCTCCTTTACACACCAACCTTTTCTTTTTCTGAAGGACCCAAATAGGCTAACCACGAGGTCACCCTCCCCAACATGTTGCTTCTCTTAGAGTAATGCCCCCCTAGATATGGGACCAGTACCAAAATGTTCAGTGTAGCAAGGGGAGTTCAAAACTATGTTATGCCAGAGCTCAAAAATGAATTTCAAAAAAGGCACTGTAGAAAATGTGTTTTTCTGGTATGTTGAAACAACAAAAATAATTGAGAGAAATGAACTACCATGTCAGCTTTGCTAATTAAATTGATTTTTAATTGTTTGGCACAACCCAGATTCATCACACCAGCTCAATGAGAGGATCATTTTAAGTGTGCGCCTCCTCTGACCTCTGACCCTGGAAAAGCATCTCAATTTGATCTATCACAAAAGCACCCAAAAGTTTTGTCATTGTCTAGAATTTTCCTTCGGTGTATTTTTTGTCAATCATGAACTGAAAAGTCTATCAGCTGCATTTTTGGTGTGACCCACAGCCTAAAATAAACAGTGCAGACTAAGTGTAGGGTTCTTATCCTAACCAACAATAATACCCCTAATATCCCTGCTCTTGGTTCTGCATGGTTTTGTATTTGGTTTCATACTTAAAAGATCCTCCCCAGCCCAGTTAGCTATGTATGAATATGTAATGTGCTTAATTTTTGTTTCGGTAGATGTTTTGTTTCGGTAGATCTTTTACACAACAAAAGCTTATTTTCTATATTTGTTTCTGTGACTTCTGACGTACCAGTAAAAACAAAAAATTTACACAACCTCTTGTTGTTGATTGATTTCAAGATAGACACATTGCAGTTTTGAACTCAGCTCAGTGAGCTGGATAGTAACATGGTAAAACTCCCATGTATGGAGACAATCAGAAGAAGAGATGAGAGATTGTGGTTAGGATAGCCCCACACTTACCCTGCACTACCAGTCTTAAAAAAACATCTCAACCAGAAAAGGAGCCAATCTCAGAAAAACTGTGTGTCATTTTGTCCAGACCAATTGTCAAATACAGCATTTAACTCTTTTCTGAGCCTTCTTGTATCCCCTACCCCATACCATCATACACTCAGAATATTCCTATTGTCCGATGTGTTCAACATTAAGGAGCAAGCATTATTCATTCTCTTCTTTGCAACACACATGACTTGGTATTGTAAACATAAGCATATTTGCTCTCTTGGTCTTGGGTTGCTTTTATCATTGTCATAAACATGAGTGCATGTTAACCATTCCAAGATTATTTAAAAGACAAATGATGTAGTAATAAACAATCCCACACTGTTTTTGTTGAACAAAATCAATGAAATATTTTGTCCAGGAGGATCTCCAGCAAGAAAAATAAGTTCTATCTGCATGGCAAATTATTGTTAGCATTGCATTAACATGTACATACTAAATCTTTGGTACAAAACCCTCTAAATCTAGGAGCTGTACACACATGCCCATCAGCTCTCAAAAATATAAACTCTGCTGGCTAATTTCTGTCATTAGGAGCCACCTCATTGACATCATTGGGATCAAATGCTACTCTTTTCCACCACTACATTCTTGAAGTGATTACTGTTATATTTACAGTTGGGGGCTCATCCTACTCTTTTATTTCCTCCCTTTCGTTAATCATGTAATATCACAACATTCCTCCTTGGACTCTTCCTCCTGGGACTGGAACTCTTGGTGAGTTGGTGTGTGCTGACACCATCTTTGGTGTCCTCATCATCATCACTATCTTGTCCTGCACCATCTCCTTAACCTTGTGGAGTAGTTTATTTCAGAATCATACAAATTTCGAATTATATATTATATTTTTTTAATGTGCGGCACCATTGTGAGAGTAGTACTTGGTTGGAAATATGGGTACTGGTGAGTATCAAACATAATTACAAGAAAACACAAAATTTCTTCTTCTATCACAGTTATTAAATTCTTTTTCAATCTTTAGTATCTTATCATGATTTGGATATAATATGACACTCCACTATGTTGATATTGGTATTATATTCCCTCAAACATCATCATAGACCACAGCAATAGAAGTCTGTACTGTGGTCAATGTCAATGAAATTCCTCTGTGTGGAATTTTCACTGTGCCAGAATTTATTTCATACCTCCTCCCAAGCACTTCCCATCTCAAAATAATTCGGCATATGGCATACACAGCAGTGTATACTTCTTGTTTATAACACATGGATGAACAGCTAGTGCTGACGTACTATGTACCATTGAGCTCCTAAAAGTCAAGTTGGCAAACACAATGTTTTATATTCACCAATCAATCAATGTTGTTTTTTAGATAAGCAGCACAAAGAAGCCCACTTGCACCAGCATATGAGGCCATACCACCTGTAGGATTACCCCAAGCAGTCTATTGGGGCTAGAGTTATGATAGGGTTTCTTCTTTTATACACAAATGGAGTGGAGTTCCACCATACATTTTTAATCATCGTAAATGCAATTCAGATTCATTCTCAGTGTAAACCATATCACACAAACCAGGAATTGACAATTCCAATACCTCTTTTTGGCTAATATCACAAGACCCATACAGATATCACAAGACCCATACAGCCCCCATCCTTTGTTGGTTTTGCAAGACCATATGGTCATCTGCACAATGATCCATTGCAAGATTGAGTTTGAATAGCTATTTGTGTTGTGGTTCATTGTTGGACTGGAAATTCCTTATTTTCCAGTGTTGATTGTTGACTAGAACAAAAAAACTCATTTCTTGCACAACTTTAGCGTTGTCGTATTCTTTAGTCACTCAAACAGATTTATCGCATTGTTCACAAAACCAATGTTACTCCTCCATAGATGTATGTATCATTATGATGGGACAGAACATCAGCCTGATACTATTGGTTCTTTTGGATGATACTAAATGATACACAATCATTCATGTATGGTACTAGTAGTACTAGCCTCGTCCATGACTGAGGAACCAACACCAATACTAATTGGAAATGAATAAGTAGGTGATGACTGAGACATATCAATGTTATGAGAATGCAAAGATAGATGCTTAGCAGACGAGAACAAAACATTACATAATACTTTGGAGCAAATCTGAACTTAAAATATTCAAGTAAAAGTATCACATGAAAAAACACTCAGAACCAATAGAACATGCTTGTCATCCATACATATGGAGATGTTAAACACCAATAGTCTAGTACCAGTATATGTAATGGTGCTCAACTAACACACTGGTAGGATTTATAAAACTTATCCATAACTAGTGGATGATACAAGTTCTTGTGGTAAGTAATGATAAAATAAAACATAGACATGTTTGGGTACAGCACTTGTCAAAACTCCAAGCACAATGATTAGACGAGAGGAACAGGGAACAGTTCAAGCAGAGACACTGATGAATAGCACATTAGAAATGTCTGACAACCATACTATCATGGATGTAAACAATGGTGTTGCAAATGAAATGTATTCTCAGATAGTAATACAAATAGGCAATAGATGGGTTTCCATCCTGAGTGGACAGTACTTCTACGTAGACGTCTAAAAACTTCTGTCCGTCGTTCTCGCTAGTTAAATTCGCTAGCTTGCGAGAATCTTTTTTTGCCCCAAATTATA
>JALLAR010000005.1:0-50826 GCA_036939335.1 Conticribra guillardii
TGAAGACGATAAGAGTGTTCTCATATGCTGCACCTCGTGTTGGTTGTTTGAGATTTGTGCACGCCTTTCAGCACCTTGAGGCAGTAGGAAAACTGCGTTTAGCCCGCTTCACAAATACTCGTGACGTAGTTCCATTGATCCCTTTTACTGGTGTAGATGGGTTTAGTCTTGGGCGCCCATATAAGCACGTCGGGATGCACGTTCGGTTGCATGGCGTTTCAAACATGGCACAGTATTGGCTTCGAAAGGCTCTTGATGTTAGCTATCCAAAGCATCATGACTGGTTGTCTGAAATGAATCGAGGTTTCTGGAGCAGTATCATGATGAATCTAAACAATGTCCGAGGTAAGGCTGTTTTGTTTTAGGATTATATTCAACGAATCGTGATATTCACTTCGTCTAACACTATTCCTTGAACCTTTTTGTGTTTAGGATACGCGCAATGCCATACCTTATCAGAATATCAAACACGAATTCATTTTGCTCTTGAGTATCGAAATGCTCTTGCTATCATAAGTAAGAACTTTCTAGGATCATAATTCTACCTTTCTTTTGTAAACTCTTCTCATTTCAATGTGTTAACCTTGCTCTTCTTTCACTCCAGCATTTTTCAATGATAAAAAACGTAATCGAGTCAAAACTCTTGATGAGTATTATTTCATACGAGGTGCATCTAGTGAATCCCGCACTGCCGAACTCACGAGAATTTGTTTGGAAGATCGTGTTAAGGAGAGTGATCGCCGAAAAATGAGGACAATTATAATTGTTCTTATTGTAGTTGCTTTGGCAGAAGCCACTGTGCTGTTGATTATGTTTAAAGGATCAATACGATGCGATTCCTACCCGGCGCTTCTGTATCCGTTGCTCCCTTTCATCGGGTGTTATGAAGAAGCAAGTCAAGAATGCAGCATTGCAAGAGATGCAAGAGACAAATCTTCTTTTGTGCTGGATCCATCGGGCAAATCAATAATTACTTCTGAAATGTCTTATTCTTATGCTTACGAGGATGTTGTTGTCAAATCAACAAATGATGTTGTCGAATCAACAAATGTTGCTGTTGAATCAACAAATGTTGCTGTTGAACCAACATTGGAATTAGAGCTGCCTGTATGGGGGCGTCATGATACACTAAGTGCATTGTGGGGCGTAAACTTGCATATGCATCCTGTTCCACCCAGTCTCTCTCTGAAGATAGACTCATTGGTGTCTCAACGACTTATTTGGGACACCCAACTATTCCTGCGCAGCAGAAAAGGATCATTTCATTCTGAGATCTCCAGCATTGTTTCAACAAAGTTAAGGGGATTAATTAGTAGTCGCGCTTGATTTCATGTTGGTAGCCATACAATTTCTGGAATAAATCATTTCAGGTTGAAATTGACTTATTCGATAAAAATAAATAATCAACTAGTTTATTTATATTTTGTCACGGCATGCCATTTCACAGCCCACGCACTATAATTCTTAACATTCTTTCAACCAATCTAAATATGCAGAGAGATATTCATAGTTGCTGACCATGCAAACAATTCTCGTTTCCTCGAAGATACTATGATTGAAGCCATCATGCGATACTTTTTAGTGAAGGTGGCAAGCCACAGCGAGAAAAGTGGGTTCTCTGGCGATAGCAGAAAAAAATTATCCAAGTAACACGAGTAGCAAATGGCATGGAGAGTATGCTCATTCCAGTTGACAGCAATGCGGGTATCGGCGGGATTGAAAGCAATGTGATGGATGCATTTAATAGGCCAATGCCACCACTTTCAGACACTGATAGATTAATGTGAAGAAACTAAATGTACGGTTATCAAAACTATTACATCTCAAAAGACAAGAGTGGATGGTGGGCCAAGTATTGGGTTTTGATACGGAAAGAGTCCATCAGCTGTTAATATGTTTTATTCAGTGTATGCCATACTTCTATTTGAATACTTAATTCATATTATTGTTGCACATCCCTGAACAGATGTATCATAAATGGTTCTAGATACAACAAATCACAACTACTGCTTAACTTCAATGCTTTTTTTGAATGAATGAAAACGCAGAACTAACATTATTTTGATATCGAAAAAGAGATATAATATAATACCAACTTCATTTGTACCATCATTTCTCTTGTGAATTAAAACACAATGATGGTTGCCCCCACTTCAACACCCCCTAAATGAGGACAAAAACTGCTCCTGTCACAGCTGCAAACGCCGTTGCAGCACCAAGACGAGTGGCTGGATTGCTTACATTGGCTTCCTTGCTGACGATTTCAGAGTTCGTATTTAAAGCTGAAGCCAAAAACAAAGCCAAATCATCTTCATCCTGAGTAGTAACACAGCAACCACAATTCTAACTCAAACGAAAAGTCTAGCGAAGACAAGAAACAATTAGAATAATATTTGAAAGGTACAATAACACTGGAAGTCGGCACACTATCAAATCCACTGACCCTATTCATCTATCTGAGACTGAGACAATTTTGTTTGTGCACACTGTTATATATTGCCACTGACTTCTCCAGGAGGTGGCGCCGAAGCCTCAGCATCACTTACATCTCCCTTGCCTCTCTCTTCAGCACTTGCACCAACCTCTCGTGTACGTGCCCGCGCCATCCGATCTCTTAATTTATCATATCGTGCTTGATCTTTCTTAGACACTGAGGGAAGAACATGGTCAAAAGCGTACTGGAAGTGATGGGCGGTAATTTGCAACGGCAACACTGCCTCCTCTTTCCCATCATTTTCAGATCGACTCAAAACACCATCCCGAAGGACTGCAAGTCCTGCTTCTCTCAACAAAGCTGCGCAATCAGCACCACTAAATCCATTTGCGTGAGGATTATGAGCAATTGAACGTAGATCCACATCGGAAGCGAGCTTAATCTTGGTAGCAAGGGCACGGAGAATGGAAAATCGATCATCGGGAGATGGGAGCGGCACATAAAGTAGCTTGTCCAAACGACCGCTGTGGAAGTTGCCAGTAAGTTATTGCATATATATTTGTAAGCCAAAGGAGGAAGAAATCGAAAAGGAAAAGTATTAGCCTGGGCAGACAAAAGTCACATTACACACAAAAAAGGCAACAACGATGGCAGGGTCATGTCTCGAATCAAACTTACGGCCGTAGCATCGCCGGATCAATTAACTCTGGACGATTTGTGGCAGCAATCACAAAGACACTTCTCCGACTATCTAGTCCATCCATCTCAGTTAGCAGCTGGTTAACCACACGCTCGCTTACGCCGCCTCCACCCCCTCCATCACTTCCTCGCTTTGGACACAATGAATCCAATTCATCGAAGAAAATGATACAAGGACTGCTGCTACGGGCACGTTCGAATACAACACGGACAGAGCGTTCGCTTTCTCCAACATATTTGTCGAGTAATTCAGGGCCTTTGACAGAGATGAAGTTTGCGCCTGATTCATTGGCAATAGCTTTAGCAAGGAGAGTCTACATATTGTAAAAATCCGTTATCATGTGGGGAGGTAGATCATTGAAGTTAGCGTTGCCAATAAAATAGAAAAATTGATAAGATCAACAAAAAAACCTTAAATCACACACAAATAGCTCACCTTTCCGCAACCAGGAGGTCCATAAAGCAACACACCGGCAGGCAACGGTAATCCCAATGCCTCAAACCTTTCTGGGTGAGAAATTGGTTCCAACACACTCAGTGTCAGCTCCTCACGAATATCTCCCAAGGCGCCAATATCATTCCAAGTAGCACCGGGAACGGTTGCAAATCCCTCTCGTTTAGAAGACGGCTGGACGTGAGTGATGGCGGCGAGGAAATCTTCCATAGTAATGTAGAGCGGTTGGAGTTGCTGTTCAGTGAGTGGAGTTATTGACTGTATGTCATTGCGGGCGTCTTCTTTGGATTCATCAGCCTTCGTTGCATTATTTTCTTCCACGGATTCGTTGTTTGCCCCTCCAGACATTGTCGTATCTGTCGGGTCCTCACCCTCCTGTTTCGCACAAGTTCCCTCTTTGGCTACATCATCATTCTTATTGCCACCACCTTCAAATCCACCCCCAGATAACAACTCAGACTTAAAAATACGATTGATCGCCAGAACTGCCGCCTCTTTCGTCAAACTCCTCACATCCGCTCCAACAAACCCAGGAGTCTTTCTCGCCAACACCTTATAATCCAAATCACCCTCCACCCTCATCTCTTTCGTCATAACCCGCAATATAGCCTCACGCGCACTCTCATCTGGAGCACCCAATACAATCTCCCGATCAAATCGTCCCGCCCTCCTCAATGCTGGATCCATAGCATCCGGACGATTCGTCGCTCCCAACACCATGACTGCAGATTGATTCCTAGTATTCTCCGGATGTATAGAATCCATACTCGTTAATAATTGGGCAACAATCCGTTTTTCCATTGATTTCCCACCCCCACCACCTCCTCCTCCTTCTCCCCGCTTGGGGGCAATGGCATCAATCTCATCAATAAATATGATTGCCGGAGCATACCGCGCGGCGCTTTCGAATAATGTCCGGACGCGCAATTCGCTCTCGCCACTCACACCTCCCACCAATTCGGGAGCGGATACTTGAAAGTAACTCACGTTCAATTCTCCGGCAATGGCTTTGGCCAAATGAGTTTTACCACAGCCGGGTGGACCGCGGAGTAGTACCCCCCGAGGGGGTTCGACTCCCAAATGGAGGAATAGTTCTGGGTGGGAGAGTGGATATTCGATCAATTCGCGAAGTTGTTGGAGGAGGGAGGATATGCCACCGAGGTTGGAGTATCTTTCGGATGGTCGGGGGGAAGGGAGGAGGAGGGTGCCGGAGGCAGAGGATGGATCATCCAAATTGTTGTCATAGGAGGATTGGTTGGATGCAGTATTGTTGTTGGTGCGAGAGGAAAGTTTCTTGGATGTTTTTTTCTTCTTTTTGGGAGTGACGGAGGAAGAAGCAGCAGCAGCAGGTGTTGCATTGGTGTTGTTGGCAGTGGCGGAAGTTGCTGCATCTTGCGATGTGGGCGATGGTACCGTTACATCATTGGATGCATTATGATTATTTGTTGCATCCTCTTTCTCCCTTTCGCGCTGCATATCGCAATAGCGTTTTTGTAAACTTGCATTCAACATCCCTCCCGTATTGACTGGCTTCTGGGCCGTTGTGACGATCAAGTGATTATTGCTGTTCTCCAAAGATGAAAATGAATTGCCGCTAGTGTTCTCTTCAAGAGTATCAAAACTTTTGTCCACTTCAATATCGCTTTGATTGGAGTCAAAATTAGTAATATCTTTTGCCTTCTTCTTTTTGCTAGGAGAAGCAGGCGATGCCTTTGTCTCAGCTACTACAGAAGAATTGAGGGCCGGTGCAGTTGATGATGTTGTTTTTGACTCGGGATTAGATCCTCCGCCCACTGGAACAATGGAAGATGATTTTCTTTTCTTTGAATTCCCAGCGGTAGCAGCAGCAGTATTCGAGTTATTATTGCTATTACTTGCAGCGGCAGAGCCCAATGCACCCAACGCCCCCTCAATGCCACTCTTGACCCAGTTAATATCCTTTCTTTTATACTCGCGATGACGATCCAATACAAGGGAGGTAACCGCCGCAATATTATTCTTTCGCGCTTGCTGTGTAGTTTTACCACCACCACCGGAACTCACCAAGAGACTGGGAGTGGAAGAAATGATGCGCTTGACAACTTGAAATAATTTTGGATCCACGCCCGATGGAATTTCTGATTGCGAGTGCAAAGAGGAGGAGCTGAGGGATCTGGAAAAGGAGGGTTGTTGTGCTGGATTGGAATTATTGCCGTTGTTATTGGATGGACCGGATGGCGGCTGGGAATGATTGCTCCTGTTCAATAATTGCGACGAGGATAAAGATCCCGCGGGGTTGGATTCCGAAATGAGAGATGGCTGAGAAGGAATGCGTTTCACCGATGGAGGAATGGGGGAGGGGACACCGGATTTGGAAAATCGAAATCCTTGTTTTGGCGTTGGTGTCGTTGTCGTTGCAGCAATGGCGGCAGTAGTGCTAGCAGTATTGTTTGTGTTGGCAATTGCGTCGTTTGTGGTTGCAGCAGCTGAGGTTGTGCTGCTAGAACCGTTCATGTTACTCATGCGAACTTAATGTGAATTCTTTAATCCGTCCAGTGAGAATATTACTGATTATACATTACTGTGAAGTCAGGCGAAGATGAGCGACGGAAGGGAAGAGGATGTATGTGGCCATTGGCATGTGTGAATGTCAAAAAAATCATCACAAAGAACAATTGCAAACTGGATTCTTTGATAGTGGTTTACCTGTAGATGCCATAATCACCGACATGACGACTTAATGATCAACGATATAATAACAAATATCTTAAAGGAAATGTTTAATACCCAAAGGTATTAGATTTTGATGATACTATTTATTCGTGGTTGTCCTCTAGGGCAATTTGCTACCAAGGACAGACGCTACTTTTTTTCTGATATGTTTGTTTTGTGCCCTTTGCATCCCAAATAAACCACAATATCTACTCCCAACCATTGAGGCGTTTGCATTATGTTACCAAATGAAGAATAAAATTGTAAACAGAATGAAAGGTTGCAGGTGATGATCATTTGTCCTTCTGCTCTTCTGCTATTCCTGGTACTGGTACTTATGCACAAACAAACTTCATATAATGTAATGGTAATGACCATTGTGGATGCACACTCTTGTCAATACATCAATGTCAAACTCCTCCAACATTTATGTTTAACTGGTGTCATTAGCATTTGTTCTCAGCACTTATTCTTCATATATGATTGCAAACACGTGTCACTATCTTTGTTGATGTAAGTAAGTTACACCTTCACTGGCGGAAGAGGCAATGATGCATTGTCTCTTTCATCAACCCTCTCGTGACCCCGGCTTCCTGTAAGACACTGTACATACTTCTGTATCTATATCCATTTCCCATTGCTTTTGACTCTACTAGATCAACATATGCACTTGCTCTCTTTTCCAATACCAACCTCAGTCCTGACAAGATATTGCAACTACAACAAACAGTTGTATACGCTTCAGTACCACTACCACACATACACACCTTTACATCTTATGACATCAAAGTGACAAGCAACAGCACATCACCATGCAATGGTGTACTGCGCCGTGATACAATCACAAGATGCTGATGCAGTGCAAAAAGCACTGCTTCCAGACTGCAACATATCCTGCATTTTTATCCGAACAACTTTTTTGGTCCAATTGGATAAAACAATGTACAAAATAATATAAAACAACTCAAGTGTGAGTGTATCTTTTGCAGGAAAGAATACAGCAAAAAATATATGTCAATACTCAGCTTTGTCAACTCAAACCAGTTGGCATCTAAATTCTATCATCCATCATCTCCCCCTTCACCTTTGGAAACAAAAATCATGTACACGGATTTTTTTCAGAAAAACAACACTTGCCAGTCCAATTTGAATTAACTAAGTAATAAACAATGATTATGCTTTTGCATAAGCTTGTATTTTTATATGATAGTAACTTGAAAAATGGGATCGGTGTCTGGTGCATGTCAGACAAAACCACATCAAAAAATCTGCCTTCCTCCCTGGTGCTGGGGTCCTTCCCCCTCCTTTCACTTTCACATGACTCTTCTCCAATATTGTTCCCCAATAATATATTTGCCGGTTCTGCTGTAGTTTGGTTTCATTATGTTGGTCTTTGTACATAGGATGATCAGCTGTTTGGATGTGGTGTTGTTGATGATTTGTGGTAAGAGAAATCAAGAACAAGACTGATGGTAGATTTTCTAGCAGACCCACACACACCATATAGTTATGATTACTGCTAAATACTAATATCTGAACTTAAACACAATGGGCTGTCTCACACAATACTTTATCCTTTGGCGTTTGAGAGAGGAACATTTTTGAACTAAGTGGAACGAGACAGAATGGTGTCACCACGCAGATAGATCTGGATAATCAAAATTGAATATTAGCGATCATTTCGGACCAACCAAGCCACAAAAACATCAAACAGGAACAAACACTCTTGCCATCAACCAATACGGAAACTCACTTTAATCACAATCATAAGCAGGGTATTACCAAACACCAATACTTACTCATGCATAAATCTGTCAACACAAAATAAATGATATAATAGTATGTCAACACTATTAGTGAAAGTAAAATTATTCTTAAAAAAGTAATATGACCCAAACCTACGACAAGTTATACCAAAAGGAAAGACTCACATTCATGGGGATGATTGTTGGTGAAGATTGGTAAATGCTAGCAAAGATGAAGAGTTGGTCACAGAGGACGCCGATGCAAATGCATGATTCAATAATGCCAATGATTGTGTCAGTTGTAGTTTGTAGCAGCAACAGCCTCGAACTAACAAATTCCATACCGATCAATCAAATACAAAATATTGAAAAATGGAATCAAAGCTCGGTCAGCTCTTTTGCCATTGCTGCTAGCTGTTGGTCAGAATCAGAATCTACTTCCACCATATTATTATCTTCTTCTTTCTCCTCCTCTCCCTCTCCCTCAGCATTCTCCTTCTTACCACCACCATTGGTATCACCATCATTGACGTCAGAATTAGATTCTACTTCTACATTGTCATCGTTGTTCTCATCGACCTCATCTTCGTTACCTTCCTCTTCGCTCTCTTTACCATCGCTTTTCATTCTAGAAGCTCTGAGCATTGCATTGCATTGCACACTTTTTGCTCCTTTTTCAAATCCTTCACCTTGTGCCATCGTTGAAAATGTGACTCTGTTTCTCCTTCCAGTACCGTACAACAAAGAGGCACTAGGCATGTGCTACACATTTTGTAGCTTAATCTATCAAGCCGGATTGAATTCGGGTCACTATTATCTTTACCAGCACACAAAGCACATGACTTCTGCCTGTTACCAGAACACTTAATACTTATGGCCTCATGCTTGATGTTAGAACTGCTATGTAGGCGCACTCTTGTCTATTCATGTGTATCAAACTCATCCAACCGACTACGCCTGATTGGCCATCTTTTCTGTTCACTTCTTTGGATGATATCCTGCACTGCCATATCTCCCATCCCATATTTTCCTCTTTTCATTGCTCGTGAGGCTAAATTTTCATATGCTGATTGGAATTGCCAACTGTCCAGCACAGTATTGGACCCTAGCTGTTGGTTGGAATCATAACCTACTTTCACCGTATTATTTTCATTTTCTTTCTCCTCCTCTTCCTCTCCCTCAACACGATCCTTCTTACCACCACCATCGGTATCACCAACATCGACGTCAGAATTAGATTCTACTTCTACATTGTCATCGTTGTTCCTGCACTGCCTTATCTCCCAGGGTGTAAGGCACACCATCTTTTCCTCTTTTCATTGCTCGTGAGGCTACATTTCCATGTGCAGCTTGGAATTGCCTCCAGTCCAATGCTGAATTGGACCGGAGTCCTGACAGGGTAATGCAACAAGCAGTGGTATCTGCCTCGGTAAACATACACATTTTCACATACTGCCGCAGTCCTGGCGATAAAGCATCAGTACTACACCATGATGCAATCATGTGACGGTTTAGTATACGCTGCTCGGTCTTCAGTACGTCCTGCATATTCATACAAATAACTTTTTTGATCCAATTGGATAATAAAGAACAAACGAAAAGATAAAAATATTCAAGTGAGATTACAACAATCGTTTGTAAACACTCGAGTAAATGCATGTGCAAGCATATCGCAACAATTGATTCACAAATCTCACCAAAATCAGCTTCATCGAGTCCAACCGTTTGGCATCTAAATTCTATCATCTCCCCTTGCACCTTCCTCACAATCACATCGACTAACTCCTGTATATTTTTTGGTTCATGCCCATTCACAGATTTTAATATCAAATTGGACCATCCGTGATATCCCACATTCACCTCATCTGCTAGCACTTTGGACAATATAAGGATTTGCTCATTGCCCTCACGTCGATCTTGGAAGTAGCGACTGAAAGTGGAAGAAGGGTTTTTGCGTTTGCTACTTTTATCAGAAACTAGTGGGAGAGATAGAGGTGCTGTAGTTGATTTGCGAATAACAAGGATAACAAGAGTTGCCATTAGAAATCCAATTTTTGGTTGCAGACATTAAACACACCATCAGTCAGCATGTTAAAGTTTTCACAGAGGATCAAAAATAAATACACAAAACAGCATGCAATGCCAAGTACCAGGTTGACTCACAAAACACGCATCCACCACACACAACATACAAGGGGCACGCATCAAAACCATCGTACTGGGGAACTAAAAACCGACTTGTATCTAACACCACCTTCATTTTTTTAATTCGCCTATCTCTTAGCACATCCAGTTCCACTTCAGATCCAACTCGTTGGCATGTCACGACGGAACGGAAGTTTATGCGTTCGTCAGGACGTGTGGGAGAGAGTTGAATGGTTCCATCCATGCCAATTGGAATGCGATTAATGGAGAGGAGGACATCGTTGGCTTGTAGTTGATCTTTTGTGGTCTGTTTATTGCAATCTGCATTTGTTGTAGTATCCACACCATTAGTTGTTTTATGTTTGTCGCGTACTACTACTGCATCATTATTTGGTTCATCCATAATAGCACCATCGCCATCATCATCAACATATTTCCGTTTCTTTGCAATGCCTACGCCCTCACTATAATCTTTACCACCCTCCTCACCCCCACCATGCAGTTTGCTGCCCCTGACCCCAATAACCCGAATACCACCTGGAATCCCTAGCAAATCCAAACCCAAACTTCTACGCAATGCCTTACTTTCGAGAGTCTGCGCTCCATGAATCGCCAACTCGGGAATTCCCGGCACATGTTTCGGATCTTGTGCCATTTCACTCCCGTCCATGCCATCCCCATCTTCCTGAGAAGGATTGCTGTTCCCACGTTCTACCAAGCTGCCGAGACCGCTGAAACGTTCTTCCACGCTAGCATTCATTCCATCCCTGCACATAGATAAGAACATGGCGACAATTTTTCCTGGAATGATATATCCAATATTTCCTGCTCCGCGCAGATGAGAGGAGGCTATTCCCACGACCCATCCTTCTTCATCAAATACTGGCTGAGATTATTTTGTTGTGTGTGTTTATTGTCGATTTTGATTGGTCATCATTATTCATATGCATCGTTCCAATCAAGGGGTAATGTTAAAGATTTCCATTGCATCAGGAATGTAAAATTCAACCACAAGAACTCAAATATTAGTTGATCAAGTAATCTTGTGGGTGCGAAAAAGAAACGCCAAAACAAACAAATAATATATAACATGACATTCATACAAATCTACACAAGACAAACACTCACCCCGCCACTATTTCCGGCATTTATTGCAGCATCAATCTGTATTCTCAACACATACTGTGAATTAACATCAATTCGAGAAACAACTCCCCTTGTCACACTGATTTGTGTCCCGCCTTGAGGAAATCCTACGCATGTCACATTTTCATCGAGTTTGGGTAGATTCAAAGAAGAGAGGGCGAGGCAAGTCAAAGGAGGCGACGAAGGCGTATTACTTTTCTCGTTGTTGTTGTTGTTGTCATTGCTTTTCCTTGTGAACGTTGCAAATGCACTTGCATTCACATCATCACCCGCGGCCAAAGCATTACTACTACTACGATCAATATAATATTCACCACCAGCATTCGCAACATCAAAGTTCCACCCCAAACAAAAATCCATCCAATCACCCTCTGCAATCTTCAACAATGCCAAATCCAATGGCAAACTCAACCATTCCACCTCGCAACTAACCACATGAGGTCCAAAGGAGGCACGTGCACGGACGGTCGATGCATTGCGAACCACATGCGCATTGGTTAGGATTCGAAGGGATGGTTTATACCTTGCTCCACTCGCTGTTGTTTGTTGAAAGGAATTATTTTTGTTATCGGCATCCGTGGCATCCACATTTTCTGCCCAACGAATTAGAAATCCCGTCCCCGAACTTTCTCTCTGGGGTTGTCGCCTCCATGGCTCGCTGTACGTATGGCTTACGGAATTGATCAACAGTTTCACAACTGGTCTCGTTCTTGAAGATGACGAAGATGGTGATAATCCAGATCGACCATTCGGGCTAGTAGTATTTGATTTCAAGGATGATTTTCTGGAAGAGTGCCGTTTCTTAAATAACGATGACGATGGCGTCATGGGATGATTATTTTGTTGGCCTAAAAATGGGCCATTGTAATAATTCGCATCATAATCGTTGTTGTTTTCATCCACTTCTTCCTCGCCGGTGGCAATAATGGGGGCATTGCATACTAATGGATCTTGAACGCCATCGTCGGATTCGTCCGAGCTCATGGCATTATTATTATTGTGCACTATTGGTACTGCCCGAACCATTGTTTAGGGTGGCGGTCGGGCGCGTCTTGATTATATTATTATACTATTGCACGCTACTTCCCCTATGGAACTTCTTGATTGAAAGTCGGCGGATGGCGGAGCAGAAGTTTTGGAGCTTGCGAGTTGGTCGAGGTGGTTGGAAAAAATAATTATGGTTCCAAGAACAAAAAATATTTTATGACACCAAAGATCTCAAAATAAAAATCTGATCAAAGCGGCCCCGCCCCGGGAAAAAAAGGGTCCCGAAAAGAAGTATTTACCATAGTATTATCGTGCTAGGTATCTAGTACGATATTATCATATCGTACTATGTGTACAATAGTCACGCGAATGTGACGCGAATGGTCACGAACGGTACTACAGTATCTACTTCCTTCTTTATTACAAATACTTATGGGAATATCGCCAGATATCGTGGATCTTTCAGGATCTTTCTCTCGCATAAAAAATCTTCGCACCCCAGCCAAATCAGGAGCCAAATAATCAACTCGCCCTCGCCTCCTGCAACCTGCAACTAACCATAACCCGCCACCCTCCAAAGACAAAAAGACTTATTGTATGTAAATAATACTCTACCATACATCATACTCCTCATTATCCCAGAATGATATTCCGCGAATACAACACTTCAACAATCCACATTGATTCTGTACTTCAAGACCAGCAGCAGCAGTCTCGGCATGGTCAAGAATCGTCGTCCGCGTTACTACCTGCAACTCCGTCATCCATCGCCGCCCCATCAACGGGGGGTTCGTCGTCTTCTTCCTCGTCTGCCCGGCAACGTTATCCTACTACTACTACGTCTACTATCCATCAAGAATACCACTTGCTGCCTCGACAGCAAATTTCAAACGGTGGCAATAGAAATAATCATAAAAATGATGATACTGCCAATCACCATCTCGAAGATTCGTCCACTTCCACAGTTTTGATTTGGTCTACTCCCAAACATTGCACTTCCGCCGCCATTTCTCCTAGGAATGAATCGTCAACCGCAGCAATGGCATCAACAATACCAATTGGTGGTAGCAGGAGTAGTAGCACTGCCGTATCAGAGTTCATATACTTAAAAGTTACAAATGTGGCAAGCAAAACAAAGCAAGTTTGTCGAGATTTGTTTCTTCCCGTGGGGTGAGTACAAGTCTGGAATTATACTATTTGTTTGCTTTTTTACTTTATTCTTATTCTTTCGTGGGCTTCTTTGGTACAATTTTTTTATTGACATTATTGATCCATGTTATAATTTCTACTTATCATTTTGCCTTTTCTGAATACATCATTCACTTGCCAAAAAAACATCCGTCATACGATTTGCACTAATGCCAACCGAATGCAACATATTTATCTACAACCATGTATTATTGGAAACCATTCATTATTGAAAAACAAAAGATACCCTCATACCGTCGCACAAGGCTACCTCGAATATCAATTTTATGATTCTCTCCAAGGTTAGTACAGTTAGTTTCAGCTCATTTCTCATTTTTGACTGTTAGATTTTTGTTCTAACGAAAGCGGAAAAACAAAAAAATTAACAATAAACAAACTCGAACATACTCATCAAAGGTTTATGCTCTTATCTTCGAGGGGTGGTATCAACAAGTGCGGTATTGACAGCAGCTGGCGTGGGCGATGCCGAGGCCACAGCAATGAGTGCTGCAATGGTACGTGTGTTGTGAGAACTCAAACACAAATGAATTGAAATCTTATGTACCCCAAGGGACACTTGTTGCTCGAATATTACAATGTAATAATGCACCTGACACAAAACCACTCATGTCTCTCTAAAATGCACACCGCAATTAGACATGGGCAATCAGAGACGGTCTTGGAATGATTGGTGGTCTTTTGTTCAGCTACCTAGCATCGCCATATTTTGATGCTCATGTTAAAGAATTCCGCTTGTTGGCAGATGTATTGAATGATGTGGGATTGACATTGGATATGGCGCTGCCTGTGATATTGACCCAACCTTGGTGGGTTCCATTTTCATCATGGCAGTCTACCCTTTCATCCTACATTCCGTCCCTTCCATTACCTTCCACGTACTTGATCATTACATCCATTAGCACTTTATGTAAGGTAGCATGTGGAATTTCGGCGGGAGCAACAAAGGGGAATATTACTGATCATTTTACAATTTGTGGCAATCGTGCGGATGTGAATGCCAAGGAATCGACTCAGGAAACACTCGTTTCCTTAGTGGGGATGATTGTCGGTGTAGGCTTGGCGAGATGGATGCAAAAGATGGAAAAGGCGGGTGCAGACAGCGGAGACGGAATGTCATGCGCCAGTGATGTGGGTGATGGCGGTAATGAGAGTTTAGACACATGTGGCAACAATTCCATGACTGATACCCAAATCATTTCATGGTCTATTTTCATCATATTGACAATTGTCCATGTATGGGCAAATTATGTTGGAGTACAACGGTTGCGTCTGCGAACATTAAATCGAGAGAGGTCACAAGTAGCATTGCAGCCATTAGTAGAAGACTGTGGAAGGTGGGTGTTGAAAGAATGTGATTCAGTAGATGCATGCCATAACGCAGATGGCGATGGTAGTAAATGTGGTGACGACAAATTGTCAAAAGCAGCAAGAGCAAAAACAATTGTCACTGAGATCAACATTCAAAAACTTCTTTCCCCAACCCATGTTTCAGAATCTCTTTGGCATTCAATTTGCGGAATGATAAATCCAGGAAACATTCACCTTGGTATTCGCTTGCGAGATCTTGTCCGTTATTGTTCTGTCAATTCTTCTTCTCGTGGGGCTACTTGCAAATGGAGCCAGGAGCACTGGGATTTCATGTACAATATTTTTAAGTGTGAAAACTATATGATTTTGGTTGATGGAATTTATGACGAGAATAGTCACAACAAAGTCAATCGCTACAAAAAGGAGAATTTTTTCGTAATTATGCGGATGGGGGCAAATAGCCGAGACGAACTAAAAGCATTTTTTCATGTTCATTTATTGAGATGGTCCATTGAACATTCGTTTAGCAACAACGAAAAACGCGATGCGTCAGGGGCATACACAAAACAACTTATATTAAGGTATGCTTGTTTCCGCTCATATGCCAATGGAATTGCTGAAGAATCCATTTCAAACTTTTGCGTATGTAGTTGCAACTGTTCCATGTCTTACCAAATCCCCTCTTTTCACGATAAAATTCACTGTGATAAGATCTCATGAAATAGTCCAGTATTTATTTCGTCATCACGAGCATTGCAAGGGTGATGGAATTGATCTATACAATTCACTGTCGATAAATGGATGGGATGTTACACGTTTGTACCTTGGATTTACCCCTTGGAGATGTGAGTGGGAAAGTGATGATAAATGTGAATGAAGTGTTATTTACACGTTAGTGAATGAAATCGTGGTACATCAATAATGCAGCATCTAGTTTGAATTACTACTACCGATTTCACACAATGAATGCAACCAGAACTGGTGCTCGCCGAAGATGATAGATAAATTTATTAACTCGAGATTTGTACAAAGGGCGAATCTTTGTGTGATTAATTAAACATGCAACTTGAAACGAGATTTGATCAATTATAATAGTTCTGGGTTCGTAGTGCTCATGCTTGCAGCCCCCACACACTTTTGACCGTTGTTTTTTAGTAAAATAGAGCAGTATTTTGAGGCTCATTGGTAATATACACACCGCGCTCTCAGCATGTTGCATGGCGAAGCGTGCGGTACTAGATATAGTAACAAACAGAATACTTTATAAAAGGTTATTGCAACCTTCATACAGGTTTTACCCAGCATGGATGTTTTGGGCGAGAATTATCATTGATCCCAGTTGGTTTCTCTTTTCCATTCTTCAATCATTAGCTTATTCAACTTACACGCGTACTCAAAAAACTGGATTTCTAATTGATTGTCCTCATGAAGCAGATAGCTCACGTCTTGGGTCAAATTGGAGAGGAGATCCCTACCTCGATCCAAAGCACGGATAGAAGGAATCATACAACATGAGCAAATTACAAAATTGTGAATCAAAAATGATCTTCCTATCTGATTCTGTGACGAATAGTATCACACTCACCGATAAAAATGGGTTTTATCCCTTTGATCCTTTTTTTCTACCACAGCATTTTTGCTCTCAATAGAGAAACTTGCATCATGAGGGACACCAACGACACTCGAAAGAAATGCTGCCTGATCCTTGTCGTCTAATGTCTCCATCAGTAAGACCGCATCAAATGATTGCAATGCTTGGATAGCGTGGTACAAATCATCTTGCCCTATTTTGTTTAATGAAACCGAAGGATAGAAACAAGGCCCATCACATCCGGTTGGACATTGTGGATGCGGAAATTTATTACACAAATCAAAAATCATTTCGTTCCCCGTGAAATATTGAGAGCAGGTTGGATCGGGATCTGGATAGGTTTTGACGGATGAATATTCCTCCCTCCATTGGCGTTTTAAGTCTTCTGGGACATTTACTTCTTCCAGATGATCACCAGATCTTCCCGCTAGGGCGCGAATTTGAAAATTGTCTGTATAATGTCTTCCAAAAGTCGTTAATAGCTGTTCCCTAAAGACTGGTCTATCGTTGTGACTCTTTGCCATCCATTTAGGGACTTGTACAAGCATGAATTCTTTTAATGATTCAGTGTAGGTTTCATTGGCATACAAAAGACTTCGATCAATAGGGAACCGCATCCCCGGCCCTGAATAGAAAAATTCTGACATGTGTCTTTCCACTGGGTGTCGCAGAGTAATAACACCCAGAGAATTCTCCCATCGTGGGTCGATTTCAGGGCATTTCCAATCCATTGTGTCAAATTCTTGTTCAACATAATTAATATCGTAGCTTGCCTTTTGCTTTTGGTTGCTATTTTTCGCGAACCGCTTGTGTTCCAAATAATGATTAAATACTTGCCCGGGACGAAATTCTTTTGGATTAACACCTTTGCCTTTAAATTCTCTGATGCTGTTGTGGTACTCAAAGACATGGGTGAAGTATGCCCTGAGCGCAGAGCCGCCGGCTTTCCTAATGTGTTTGAAAAAGAGAAATCCAGAAGTCTTATTTTTGGCCTTCAAAGCTGAAAAGCGTCGTTGCCAGCGGTTGGTGAATGGTTCGGTAAAGTTGACACTTGGTACCATCAGCGCTCCCGTGTTGTACTTTGTTACCTTCTCTGTTTCGCTGACTTCGCTTGACGCAAATGTGGTTTTTGTGAGCGTATTTCGATTTATGCATGACAGGGCAAAAACGACACCGGCAAGAATTAGCACGCCGCTGAATTTCCTGCGTATGCCATGGGATTTCTTGTCACAATACGTCATGATTTTTAAGTTGCGACGTGAAATGTGAACATCAATGCACAATGATCTCCTGTATTATGCAAACAATTGGCTCTTGCTCGGGATTCCTGCGGCCGGTGGACTCGCACTGCTTGCTCTCAAGTTGTGGATGCCGCTTTTGGCGAGAGAATAAGAAGTAGTAGATAGTACACTACTCCTACACTGTCATTGGTAGGAGTATTACTCTTTTTGTCCCACGAAAAAACACTACTACTCCTCCTACTCATGATGTATTACTTAGTACTTTTCACCTCTATTGTGGAGTAGTACCCTACGATATTTTGCTCCGACTTTTTGATAATGCATTACGAGTAGTATTTCTAAATAATAATAATAGCATGGATGGTATTGTATGATGATTTTTCCCTGTGAAGAAATTGATCATGTGCGTGGCCCTGTCTTTGATATCTCATGGTATTGTTTTTATTCTGATTCATTGTTGCATTCAAATGTTATCAAGAATATTAATTTAGTCTCGAAAATTAATCAAAGCCCTGTAGTCTTTATTCTTATTCATTAAACATACAAATCAACCTCTTTCTCTTTTGATTTTACATCCGCCAAATACAAACTAACCACACTCTTTCCCTCTTCCTGTGTCCCATACCACAATACTTGTGACAAGACTGACATATTTAGTAATAATGCCATACCATAATTCAATAACAATAATAAATCACCATCGGCAAGTTCCATTGTGGTAAATAATCGAATTATGCAACCCACCGATGCCAATGTTGTAGTAATAGCTGAATAATCCCCACTTGACTTTCGTTGATAATTTTGAATCAGTTGAGGGACCAACGCAAATATATTGAGAAAAGTAGCAAGAACTTGCGCAAATGCAATTCCCTCTTGCGATGGCCCCCAAGATGCATCAGGCGGAGAAAATATCGCCCAAATAGCAATCGATAGATAAATCGCTGCCAATGAAAATGTAGTTTTATTCAAACGACATTGATAAAACGATACCAACGAAAGAACAAGTACCGCTTCCACAGTAATCACCAAAGTTTCCGAAAAAGCTGCAAGTGGAAATCCCCTCTTGATGTTGTACACATCAGTGCACGTGAAGGATGATAATTTGAACCACCACGTTGAGACTGCCAGTCCATCAGCAGATTTTTGACGTAAAATGCGAACAGCGATAGGTGTATAAAGGAGGAGGGACGCTCCACCAAGGAGGTAACCGAGGGTTTGCGCAAGGGGTTTGAGCGAAGATTCCGTATCGGAGCTAGATAACAATAGTTCTGGTGGTAAAAGATGCAAAGGCCTTTTCCGGTCTTTGTGACTGATGGGCGGGGCAATGATGCTCAAGTTTTTTTGAAGAGCGTGTGCGCCACGACGAAAATGCAAATGGGGTGTCGAAGATGTCGGTTTTTGTACAGTTGATTGCCTAGCCACAAAAGCTTCCGCGACGAGCAACGAATCGCCACAAATTTTCTGACCTTGAAGAAAAGATGATATGATACTGATCCAGACGTAAAGAAGGGTGGCTCGCACTGATCGCGAGAGGAGGTTTGTCGAGGGTGCCATCGTAGTCGACTCTCTCTAGAGAGGGGACTATGATATTATTATTACGCTTGATTTTTTGAGCTTTTGGGGGACCGACTGCGACGACTGACGACTGACGACACTGACGACGGCTGACATCTGACATCTGACATGACGGCGCACGGCGACCAGCGACCAGCGACCAGCGACCGGAAATAAACTGACGACCAACAGACCGATGACTGATGACTACTTATCACTTTATACTACTCCACTGAGGACCTACTAACTAGCACTAATAGGTATTAATTCCTGATTCCTTATCATTTTTTCTATCCATATTGATTCCTACATGCAATATGGCGTTGAACTTCTAATCTATCTCTAGAGTAACCGTTGCATGCAATCAACACCATCATCATCATCATCATCTCTAACCGTTAGGTATGGGGTACCTACTCCTACAACTAGTTTGGCGAGAAGTACGATACCATAATATTATTTATTAATAATAGAAGTTATTATCCGAATTGAAAATGGTTGACATTTTTTCTTCATCATTTTAACAAATAATAATAAAGCATCGTAACTCTAGATACCACTTGCGATGGAGTGATCAGAACCACCACCAATTATCAATTAGAACACTGACTAAAAATAATGAAAGATGCCGCGAAGAAACAGGGGATAGACGGCGAATCGTCGAAAATTAACTCGCATGCCAAACGAGCTGCCCTCGTTTTACTGTGCTCGATATATTTCAGTCTAAGTTTGTATCAAAATCCCAATTACATACATGTCCTGTCAAAATCTACAAATGGACTGACAAAAGTTGCGAAAGCAAACCATCATCATAAATTATTAAGTGGAAAGAAAAATAATGTCGAACCCTATGTCAACCGGTGGCAGCGACGTTTTTCTTCTTCAGATTCCAGAAATGCGACCGGCAAATATCTTTTCTTCAAGCACATTAGAAAGGCCGGAGGAACATCACTGCGCTCATACTTCCATGACGTTTTTGATTACCATGGCCTCACTCGAAACATGCAAGAATTTCAACGATCAAAGAATAAAACATGGCAAGAGAACAAAAATATCATTCATTACATTGAACAAGAATTTCAAACCATGGATTGGCAGTGCCCTAATGCTGATCCACGCTGGAATGATTCGTTGCGTATCATTACTCTTAGACACCCTATCGAAAGACACATCTCCGAATTCTTCTTCTCTGGCCCAGGTGCGCATTTTCCTATCGATCGGCAGCAACTCTACATAAACGAAACTTACACAGATGAGCTTTCCTCATTCCTTAAGGAAAATTTGCCGAAGTGGATGGCACGAGTTGGACACGGAGAATTAAATAGAGGAAATCCGAATAAAGGATTGGAAGGATCATTCAATGGGATATTTGGTCGATTTTACGTTGATAATTTCCAATTGCGTGCCCTAGCGGGATGTTCTTCCAAGGAATGTCTTGAGGAGAAAAATATCAAAGACTCACAAATGGTCAAAGAAATTCAGGAACAACATCCATCAGTAACATCATACTCGACACCCAACGCTAGATGCACCAGCTTTTTTAAGAAACCAGCAGTGCTTTTCGAAGTATGCTCGAAAAATAAAAAAGATGAATGCGTGGGTGGATGCGACGGACCTTGTTTCTATCCTTCGGTAGCATGGGGTAAAATGGGACCCAAAGATGTCACACGAGCATTGAAAGCTTTGGAATCATTCGATGTTGTACTGCTTATGGAAACATTTGATGATGCAGATCAGTCATCATTTCTTGCAGATGTCTTGGGCGTCCCTCGCGATGCAAAATTTTCATTGCAGAGGAGAAATGCAACAAACTCAAGAATTGAAAAGACAAACAAACGGGAGAAAACGAATTTTTATCGTGACATGCTTCGCAATCTCTCACCGAAAGTTTTGGATTCGCTTGTGAGTGAGAATGCGATGGAGATTGAGTTCTTCAACCATGCGGTTGCAATTAATGAAATCAAAACGGATTTATGGAAAAGAGAAACAAAATGGAGCATCAATTGAGTGAATTGTTTAAAACCAGTTTTTTATTTTTATTTATTTAAAAGTTTTCCAGCATAGCTGAGAAGACTATAAAAAATCACGAGAAGACAGAAAGAAATAGAGCAATACTAAAAAGATTATTGTGCACATTTGATTTGAATATTATGCCATCGTTGCAAAGCAATTCAAGAATTTGTAGACACTGGTCGCAACCAAATTTGTCGACGATTTCTTTTCATCGTTTCTTAATCTGTTTCAAAGTTTTTCATGCCTCGGTTTGTTTGTTGATGTACAAATAGATCGCAACTTCACAGAATGGTACAATTCTTAATACACGAAATAAGATGCTCGACAAAGTGTGACACAGTGACGCTCAATTTCCTTTATTTATGCAGCATATATCATCAAAACAACAATAACATCGTCACATAGTATTCGTTTGTTTTGGGCGTTGTTGTTTTCATTCCTCGGTGGCATTGCTTTTGGTGCCTGCCTTTTCCATTCTTTTTTCTGACATACGTTTCTAGAGGGGTATGATTAATTTTATTTTGTGATCATGAAGACGATAATATCATCCAGCTCACTCTCTCATTTTCCCTGGACGGAAATTGGATCATGATAGATTTCATTGCTGCATTAAATGTTCACACTAGTACTACATGCATTATCGCAATCGCCCTTAATGTGCAGAGCATAATATTAGGAACTACATCGCAAAATTCAGTCGACAGTTTTAATGGTGAATCAAAATAATTATTGCTATTACTACATATTATCTATGTGCCGCGACATTATCACATCATATTGTCGGGATAGAAATGGAAATAGTCATTAAATACATTATGAATACTTAAAACTTGTCTCTTTTGATCGTCAGGATTATTCCTCAATTTCCTGACGTGAAACATTTATGATCATGAATTCATCACGCCAAGTGCCGCAGCGTTTTTAGCGACTAGTCTATTGACTATTGATGCATGGAACAAATAATATGAGCCGTGCAATGTAGTAAGAAAAAGTATGTTCAATTGAAAAAACATATTTCCACCAAGCGACACAATCGCAGCATGTCATTTGGATAATCAATACAACATACTCGGTGCTCAATCAAGTGTTACGATAAAATTAGCTTAGGCACTTTTTGAATTTCTTTTGGTTTGATTGTTAATTTCGAGCGTGGCCGAGATGGGAGAGGGTCGTCACAAAGCAACTCTCTCTTCCGTCCTACTACACTGATTGTGCAGATTAATTTTTCGATGGATGGGATGGAGTGGACAGGATTGGACTGAGTGGATCGTGGTAACTTTGAAAGCGACGTGCTGCGAACAAGGACGTGTCATAGCGTGTCATGCATGCGCATCATCATCATCTTTCTGCACACAACAACATCATTATACCTGCATTCTATCGGCTAAATTAATAAAAACAAATAAATGAGAAATGAGACACGTAAATCAAAAAATAATTATTCATATCAAAACAATGCACCGTAGGATCTCGTATAGTTATATTTTGATGCATTTATCATGTCAAAGGTACTCCAAAATTGGTATCGATGTCTTCAGCAGTGAATACGATGTTAAATTTTAAATTTGTACATCGATACCAACAAAATTTTGTGAGTTCAGGATACCTTTCTATTTCTCACAGAGAGAGAGCTACATAGAGATTTTATCTACTAGAGCCGACGTGTGTCAAAGGGCGGAGTAGTTTACGTATGTGGATTGCTACTATCCGTCTGCAGGGTCATCATTATTATTTATTTGATCTGCGTTTTGTGAAATTTTAGATGCAAAAATTATTGAGCCCCAATGATTGGCAGATTCACGACAGTTCACGACCATTCGAGTTGCACCTCCCTCGCACTGCATTGCACTGGTTTTTGATCTTGGTATTGATGATAAAAGCTCGCTAGACAGATTTATTAATACCAATCGATTGCCTGTTATTATTTATTCCTAATATCTAACCTGCCTTCACTTCTGTGCGATCAATAAATGCATTAGAACAAGAGCAAGAATCTTCGAGAGCACGAACGGATATTGATGACACATTTAATATTTGAAGTTCGATTACACACTTATTTCAGATATCTGTTCAATCTACTCAACTTTCAATCGTCGAAGCCGACGATAGAAATGTGAAGCGCCTCATTCTTTGTCTTCTACCGTCATAAGAAGTGCACGACACAAAGCGTCCCAAAAGACAGACAACAGATCATCACCATCAACAGCAACATCGACATAATAAACAATCAATAATATTCATCATACACATCATCAACTTCGTTCATTCAATTGCAAAGGTTGGAAATTGAATGATAAAATAACAGAGACTAGAATATAACAGCAACAGCAAACAATAATCATGGGCAATACCGTCGGCATCGAAGCACGAGACGACCCTGATAGAAATCCGGCTGACAATGGCAGCTTTACTTCTTCCTCCTCCACATCCTACACCGTCCCAGCTCGCAAGCCACTCATGCTCCAACGCAAAGGATCCTCCTTCCTCGAAGAACCCGTCACACGAAAACATACCGAGAGGGGAGAGGCGCCCATCACGGATGCCACTCTGCCCCCACGAAAAAAGAACGAAACAACCACAGAGACGAATGCATCATTGAGATTTGCCGTCTCGGAAATGCAAGGCTGGCGTTCCCACATGGAAGATATGCACAATCTTTGTCCATCGTTAACTACCAATGCATCCTTCGAGGTCAACGGGAGGGATGTACTTATCGAGGACAAATTCGAAGATCATTATCTATTCGCTGTCTTTGATGGACATGGTGGAAGTTTTACGAGTCAATTCGCAGGGGAGAATTTAGTGAGGACTTTGACTTCAAGAGAGGAGTGGAAATTGTATTTAAACCTACCCAAGATGATCATTAGCGGCGACGGCAGCAATAGCAATAGCAGCAACAGCCGTGGAGACGTGGCAGGTCTTAAACTCCTCAAATCCGCCCTCATCTCCAGCTTTGTCGAACTCGACGCCCAACTCCTGCAAGCCCAACGTCATCGTCGTCTCGATCAACTCGACGAACTCGAGGGCATCATGTCCAGTCTAGGATCGGTCGTCGAACAAGATGTATTCCAACCAGGATCCAATGACAACATGATGATACAAAACTTTCGCAAGACGGCTCCTTCGAGCTTACCTTCCAATGTCCAACTCGAACGATCCGGCTCCACGGGAGTCGTCGTATTGATCACACCCACTCATATAGTCTGTGCCAATGCCGGTGATTCGCGCGCCCTACTCTCTCGTTCGGGAATGGCGCTCCCACTATCCTTTGATCACAAACCCAACAACGACGTCGAGATTGCGCGCGTCGAAAAGGCCGGGGGGTTCGTTCGCGCGGGACGCGTCGATGGGGACTTGGCCGTGTCGCGAAGTTTTGGAGACTTTGCCTACAAGACTCATTGTTATGCCGATGCGAGTTCGCAGCGTGTGACGGTGCATCCCGACATTGTGGTTCATCCGCGAGATTATGGCAATGATGAATATATTGTACTGGCGTGTGATGGTGTTTGGGATAGAATGACGAATAGGGACTGTGCGTCTCTGGTGAGGACATTGATCGAGGAAGGAGAGAGTGATCCGGGTTTGATATGTGAAGAAGTTATTGATCATTGCTTGGAATTGGACAGTCGTGACAATATGACTTGTGCCCTGGTGGTACTGCCTGGAGGCAATATGTCAGCTTCCAAACCATCGTCGAAACTCTCTGACACTGTGGGTGTGGGGGTGATGAAACGAAGGCTGGAGAGGGAAAGAAAATGGGGCAGAAATAGCACTCCAGCAAAGAGGGCACAGGTTCGCTTGGATGAAAGAAGGAAGAAGCACAAGGAAATGTTAGAGCAACACCAACAGAACAAGAGTTCTTCGAGTAGCAAGAGTGTATCATCAAAGAGTGTATCATCAAAGAGTGTATCATCAAAGAGTGTATCGTCACAGCGAAATAATACAACGACGCCAAAACGGAAGAGTATGAAGGTAGGAACATGTGATGTGGCAAGACAATAGTGCCTTGGAGGCATTTATTGTGAGCCATCTTAGTGAAGAAATCACCACAAGTACTCTGCCAAAGCATTGAGGTCTGTACATGTTATTTCTGCCTCATTTCATGCTTAGATGTTGACAATAACAATGTTTAAGATTATGCATCTATTATGATATTACGTAGGAGTAACGAAAAATGTAGATGAGCTAGAAATAATCTCTTTCTTTTAAATTTATTCCGATCTACCTGAGTTGATAAGTGCAACAACATGTGCTGCTCCTTCAACAATTGTTGTTATTAGTTTCAGTCACCCGCAGTGCCACTGTCAATTCAGTGGGCGAAAAACATAAGATATCATAAATCTCGTTTATTGTTTGTATTAAAGTTTGAATCCCTTGTGTTTGATGGTGAATGTATTCTTGCATTTATGAATTGTCAAACTGCTTTATCACGATGGGAGTTGTGAAACGCAATTTGATTGTCAAAAAAGGACACAATTGATGTGGTCATTCATTGCTTGTATAATTCATTTATTTTCAACTTGTTTTGGTTTTGGAGACAACTAATCTACTTCATTGCAGTAGGGGCCAAGTGTAGCAGGTAGCAGATGGATGTAACCAACAAAGAATTCATGATCAATTATGAAAATGTCAACATCTTGAAAAATCACATGCTGCTGAACCAAAGCAAGAACCATATGCATGCACCTGCCTGTATTGTAGAGCACCATGCTTGTTGATCTCATCCAGACATCCGGTTTCATCTGTACTATAGTGAAGGCGAGCATTGATGCATATGTGGTGTGTACCCAAAATTACCCCAATAAAATGGACTTGGACAATTCCTGGCAAAACAATATGCGATGGCGCTTGGTCAGTATGGGCAAAGCACCAGAGATTGCTGATTCTTCTTCCTTATCTTTGAGTTCAGTGCTGTTGACAAGATCACTTTTGTCATCATCATTGTTGGCAATTGTACATGTCTGAAATTTGGTTGTTTTCAATGCCTAATCACTCTGATTGGTGAAGGATGAAAAAATAATTTTTTTTTGGCATTTATTTGCTCAAAATAATTACACATTTATTGTTACTGCTATTACAAACAATTATCAATCGCAAGCAAAAATGGCAATTGCAAGCAAATTCATTAAAATAATGATATAATGAAAATGGAAATGATGCGGTCAATTTCAAATAGAAGAAAATGTAGCAAAATGCAAAAGAAACATTAGAAGTGACAGCAAGGAAAACACTATATATAATGAATGTCAATTTACCAAATACAGTACATAGCGCAAATAACCAACACAAGGTATCAAGTCATCAATACGCGGAGCAAACATTATCAGAGACTTAATTTATACAGCAAATACTCCTCAACAATCCCTAATAAGCATGCAATTTGATATTATTTGCTTAAACAGACATCGCCTTTCAGAAGAAATCTTGATAAACTCAAATCAAGGAGGACGATCGAACGTGCATGACGAGTGATGCAGACAGTGGAGCAGAAGTCCGGGATAGTGAGTTTGATAAGATTTTCTTCAGCAGCAATGTGGATGGTAACACTCAGCAGGCTGTGTTTTCAGATGAAAGTCATTTGCTCACATCTGCAATTGATGGATTTGATGTAAGCAGTTGCATTTTCATCTGACCGGTGGAACCAAATTGGAACCGAAATATAAATTACTGCTGTGATGAATGCATGTGACTTGAAAATCTAACACCATGTGCATATTGATAACTTATTTTGTACCAATGTGCCTCCACACATCGACATCAACTACAACGTGTTCTGGTTTGCACCACCGCTCATCCAAAAGGTATGCATAGTCGTATGTGGCTTTACCATAATTGCCATTTTATATCATCGGGCTTCGACTTGATGTTTGTTTGCCTTTGGAAAGAGGAGTCTTGTTAGATTTAGATTATTAAACAAAGTAATAAAGAATAAAGTTGTTTTGAATTGTTGAATCTTTTTTTAACTTTTCGCATTTTAATCCACTTGGTGTGGCTTGATCCATTTCCAGTGAGTTTTAAGTTGCAAGTGCAGCCATCTTTCAACAATCACAATGGATCTTTCCCTGATGCGAAAACTGGCATTGAAACATGAAGATGGGGTCTCGGCAGTCGATAATGCAATCGGCCACAAAAAAGAAGCGCACGACTAACATTTGAGGTAACAAAAGTTGCAAAGCGCAAATCCTATCAAGCGCATCTTGCACAACTCGCTCGAAGAAGACAAATCGACACGCAGAAGATTAACGCACAATGCGGGTAGGAACAGTTTCCATTAAATCATTGACGAGTATTTGAAGTATTCTTCGATGATTGGTTCGAGCGGCTGTAGAATCGAATAGATTGACCTGATCTTTCAAGTTGGACGATGCCACAACGACGATGCAGCATACTCGCAGAGAGAAAAACGATTTCTGGCAATCATTGATAAATGATGTACATTCTTATTTTTCGTTGTTACTGTTAGCACATTGACCAAACAATTTTTCGTCTGCTTTGCGATAGTCCCCAGACTCGCGACTTTATACCAAAATGGTATTGATCGTTGTAAAAAGGGATATCTAGTTGAAGTCTAGCTTCTTTAATTCTACTCTTGTCAAAGCATCCCCGCCATCCTCTTGGTCGGCTGCCCTGAAACTCTTCGCCCATTGCTTATCATTCGAGAGCCAAGCTCGAATCTTTTTCTTCAGCACACCTGTGCCATGGCCATGCAATATGAACACCACCGATCGATTATTCATCATCGCTCGACTAAACATGGCGATGCTTTTTTGTCTGGACTCTTCAAAATTTAATCCAATGCAATCTACGGTGTTTGAATCCGTTTTCATCGAAGTTCCTTTGTCACTGGCAGAAGAGGATGCATTCATTTTAACTTGATCATCAGAAGTGGAATCAAGCTCCATTGCGCGTCTACCCATCTTGGACAAATTTTCATAGCCTGTTGGGACTGGTTTCTTTGCGCGTCCAGCCGAGGATGGGACAGCTATTTCACTTGTTTTGAATCTTGCAGATAATCCACCAACTTTCACTTGTATCTGCCTACCTATTTGATCCACAACACCTTCTTTCCCATATAAAGCTCCCTTTTTACATACAACGACTGTGTCTCCTATATTGAGAGTGGGTGCTCCCTTCATCTCAGAAATTGGTACAAGTTCAGCATCCTCTGGCTTTGTCCCTTGATCCCGTAGTCGCTGAAGAGCACTGGGAACATATTCTGCTTCATTCAAAACATCACGTTTCACAATCCTAATATCACTCCAGCTATCTGCCACGACTTTTTTAGAGGCACCACTTCCCTTTAGTTTTTCTAGAATATCTTCCAACAACTTCTCCTTTTCTTCCAATTTGGCAGCAAACTTTCGTGCTTCTTCTCTGCGAACAGTGAGTTGTTTTTGTTCCAGCTTTTCCTGTTGCTTCTTCATGTCGGCTTTCAGTTCGAGCATTTCGAATTCCCGTTTTTTTAGCTCTTCCCCTCTTAGTTCTACCTCGAGCTTTTGTTCCTCAAGATCACGGATCAGTTCTCCCATTTTTCGTGTATCTGAGTCTAGGAGTTCATTGGCCCTCTCAATAACAGACTGAGGAAGATTTAGACGCTCTGCCACTGCCAGGGCATAGGATTCTCCAATCATACCTGGAATCAATTTGTACGTTGGCCGTCCTCCCATGAACTGCATTCCTGCCACCGCAAACCTCTCGTCGGTTGATGCCAGCTGTTTTAACTCCATATAGTGTGTTGTTATTGCCACACGACAACCCCTATCCATCAGAGCTTCCAACAACGCACGCGCAATGGCCACACCCTGATTTGGATCAGTTCCACTCCCCAACTCATCCATGAGGACGAGGGCATTTTCCCCAGCATTATTGAGAACTTCACGACAGACAAGCATGTGACCCGAAAAGGTGGAAAGATCGCCATCAACACTCTGAAGATCACCAATGTCGGCAAGAACTGGCGAAAAGAAGTCCACGCGAGCTGGCTCGTAGGATTTGGACGGAACCGGGATTCCATCTCGTACCATGAGTGCGTACAGACCAAGAAGTTTTAGAATTACTGTTCATCAGAATGGTGAAATGAAAAAAATGGATGAGCATCGTTACTTAATTAAGACATAGCGCATAGGTAGTGCGTCACACAAAATAATAGAAAGCAACTTCAGTAGCAATATGCAAACTTACCTGTTTTCCCACCAGAATTCTATAACATGACAAGAATAAACAAAGACGAATAAAAAATGGCACCTTAGCAGGATCAAATAATATCATATCAATGCAAATTGGCCGCATCTAAACAATATCATAATAACTCACCGGACCAGTCAATATCAAACCCTGATTCCCATCACTCCCCATCTCCACATCACTCCCCACCACGCCCTCCAACTCCCTCAGCAACAAAATCGGATGCCTCGCCTCCTTCAAACTAACAACTCCCTCCTCCCTCACCTCTGGAACAATCCCCTCCAACCTCCTCCCCAAACGAACCCTCGCCATAACCACATCCAACTGACCAATCGAAGCCACATTCCTCTCAATCTCCTCCCGATGCCCCACGATACTCTCCGTAAGCTGTCTCCAAACACGTGCCTCCTCCGCCCTCAATTCCGCTTCCGCCTGACGCAATTCATTCGTCGGACCGACAATTTCCGTGGGTTCGACATAGGCAGTCTTTCCACTGCGCGAGGCATCGTGGACGATGCCCACGGAGTTTTGATATTGCTGTTGGATGGGTATGACGAGACGTCCATTGATTTCCATGGTGAGTGCTCCTCCGCTCTCGACGGCGAGTTTGTTTCGCGTGGAGGGGAGGGAGAGTATGGCGTCGATGGAGGCGAGGATGTCGCGTTTGAGCGTGCGGACTTTGGAGCGGAGGCGGCCGATGCCGGGGAAGGTGGTGCCGCTTAGTTTGAGGTCTTCGTCGAAGGCGTTGGTGAGGAGGTCGAGGAATTCTTCGTCGACGTGGATGGATTGGACGAGGTTGGGTAGTTCTAGGAATGGGTCTTGTGTTAGGTCTTGGTTGTTATTGCCATCATTCTCATCATTGTCGATTTCGTTGTTGAATGTTTTGAGCGCCGTTGCCCAATCCATCACATCCATCGATATCTCCAACATTTTAGTAATATCCAAAATTTCTGGTCCTTCCAACACTTTTCCCTCGTCGACGATATCAAAAATGGGTTGCAAATTAAATGAATAGCCTTCAATGGGGGGTGCTCCCAATGGTTTGCGCATATTTTTATTCTTTTTCATCTTGTTTGGAGGACCCGACCGTGATTGTTGTTTTTGATTTTGCTTTTGCTGAAATCTCTCCTGCTGCTGCTCCTTACGAAACGAAACAATCCATCCAGTAACGCGTCCTTCCAATAATCGTTGCATTTCTTTCACCGCCCCATATCGACGATGAACTCCCTCCACCGAAGATGCGGTCAATGGCATGGTATCAATATCCCCATCTGGATCCTGAGCAGCAGCACCACCAATATCATTCCCATGATTGCCATTGTTGGAATAGGATTTTTTTCGTTTTTTCTTCAATCCTTTTGCAACAACAGCCCCGTCACTATTATCATCGTCATCTTCCGTACTAAGGAGAATGGAATCCAACACTATGAATTTACCTGGAACAGTTCCACATTCTTTCGCTAATGCACGTAATACAAATGGATAATCGAGCGTGTCCATCGTTCGTTGATGCATATCGAGCTCTTGATCTTCTTCATTTTGTCTCGCATGTTTACTACTGCTTCCGTAATAGTCGCTATTCCTTTTCTGCGCCTCATTCTCCCTCATGGAATTTCCTTTCTTGTCCTCATTGTCGTTGTTGTTGGTAGCAGAACTCTTGCCCCCTCGTCCCTCCAACCATTTATTCGTCGGACTATTCAATTTCCGATCCATCTTCTCATCCAATACCCTTGGTGCCTCGAAGGTGGGATCGGATTCGACGTCGAAAGTGACGGGTCGTCGTAGGACGGAGAATCCATCTTCTCCGGCGCGGTTGATGCGTTGATAGTCCGTGTTGTAGAAGGAGGAGGGTGCTTCTGGATTATCATTGGTGGCTACAGTGTCGGATATATTTGTTTGTGATTGTGATTCTATTTGTTGTTGTTGTGTATCTTCATTGCTGTTTGAAACTGTGTCCACAGCAGCAGCATCGGTATCGGTATCCAATCCAGACGATGAAAATAACCGAAATGATCGTTGCGATGAAATTGTTGAATGTCGAGTTGCCCACCTCAAAGATGCCATTAATCCTCCACAATCACCAGAACCACCGCCGCCATGACGTTTCGAATAATATCGACAATCATTATTATTACTACGATAAGAACCATAGAAATTGCAAGAACCAATAAAACAAGACAATGAGCGCGGATGCCACGAGGAAGAATTGGGTGGAGAATTGAATCTGATCGTGGAGGGAGGATGTCGATGGGGATGTCGATGATGATGATGACGACTGTGGGCAAATGCAGCTGCTGGGGCGGTACTGGAGGATCCTCTCGTTGGCAGTGCAGCTATTGTTGTTGCATAATCGGACGCCACTGCTACCGTCGTTGTCGTTGCGAAAAGCAGTAGTATTGTTGTGGAGAGGAAGAATGTCATTCTTTTTAATGATGTTGGACTTGTCATCATTGTCGGTATTAGTGCTGCTGCTTGTGGGAGTGTTCCTTTTCATGGAGAGCCAAGCAATGTTCGCTTGTTGCCTATTAATTGCTTTGCGATGGGATCAGAAAATAATATGAACATCGTCACGATTACAGTCAACACCCGAGAAAAAACATCTCAAGCGGATGGAAGCTGCAAATAATAATCGCGTCCATGAACAACTACTTGTGAGCAGTGACTCAGTATTTTTTGACGTCACGCATCAATAAATACTCCCTTTGTTTCGAAAAATAATAAACAATCTTTTGGCTTTTTTAAAACATGTTAGATCGACCAAAATCCAAAATGAAATCCATAAAACGAACTGCCGGTATTAATTGTATCGGTGTCCATCATGTTTGGTGGTTGTTGACATGATCATGAAGGTCGCGTGAAGTACATACAAGTCCACCGGCCACGCCACATTCACCGACCACCTATCTACACACAGCAACAATACTATATCGCACCGAGCCAACCCGCGCACAAAAATACAATATAGTGTAAGTCAACCTGACAAAATAAAAAATCGCCATCAATGCATACAGAAATAATGTAGATGATGATGATGGGTGCTCTTTCTCGTCGTTCATGATGATGTGTTGGGTGCAAGAAAACAACATGGTGGTTGTATGTTGCCATCAGTGACAGCACGTGTTGAGGAAGGAAATTTTCACATGACTCGTTTTGTGTATTTCTTTCCTCGAAATATAATAATATATTGTATTTTGACGGGCAACGATGCAACGACTAGATAGTGCACGTCTGATTGATAATTGATAGCAAAGGATAATAGGAATATGACACGTGCACCTCTGTGCTGATTTATTTTTAAATAATGTGTCGGCATTTCAAATAGACCACTTGTATATTGAATGAATCTATTTATTTTGTTTTGATGTTTATTATTCATAGTTGCAATATATAAGATCCACATTGCTGGTGTACATGGGTATGCTTTACAGCGAATGTGAGGGAATGTCATAGTTGAAAGTTTTTATTTTATTCGTTTAATTTTTATTTTATTTATTATGCTTGAGTATTCTTTGATGAAAGTATTTATTTTTCTGTTTCAAAATGCGTTAACAAGTCTCAAGTCTTCAAACTCAATTGTTTGTGATGTTATGTAAGGGTAATTTGCATTTCATTTTAATCTGAAAACATTCTGTCTTGAACCTTGGCCTTGAATATTGTATCTTTTGTTTGTAAATTTTCCACCTTGGCCAAATTTTTCGGTTGCATTTGTTTGTATTATGCTCCTAGCAAAATGCAGTCAGAGTTCTAAAATTTCAACTCATTCTCATACTCTTCTATTTCTGTATGATTTCGCAGAAAAAGAACATCGGTGCATTTTACTAGAAGGGAACTTTATCATCAATGAACTAACTTCTCGCTCCAGAGAGCAATAATCATTCAACAATTCCATTTGTAATTATTTCGGACATTCATAAACCAACAATATGGAAACTGAGCAACCATTGCAAGGAATAGGGAGATCTAGGTCTTTGGGCTTGGGTACAGCAGCCCTTCGCTCGTCTCCTCCGCGCAAAAGATTTGAGGATGACACTCCTCGAATCAATCACCAATCAAACTTGACTCATGCTGCCTATCAACCTAGTACCAATGTGGGTAATATGAGTAGCAATCAGCGGCTTAGAGCTGTAAATTCCTTCTCGCCTTACCATCCCCCGTCGAGCATGGCTGTACGTCTAAGTGGTGGGGTTGGTTCGGGCGGTGGTCCTTCATTGGCGGCTATTGCGGGGCCCATGGGTATTACTGTGGTCGATGTCATGACTCCTCAGCGTCCTTGGTTGGTTCTGAATTATTCATCTTCCGTTGATGGCGGTGCTCACAGTAAAAAAGGTGGTGCTAATGATGCATCAATGTTTAATTCGGATAAAAAATCTACCCTTATGGGTGGAAGTGGGGGTATCAGCACAATGGCATTCCAACCTTGCCCCTCCGTTTCACAATGCATTAGCTACATGTCCGATGGCATTCGAAATGATACTCAAGACAATCATTTGAGCCATAACTTTGGAGGAAGTGATGGTCACAATTATTCCTCTTCCTCGTCAGTCCTCCTTGCAACAGCACGTGGAAGTGGAATCCTTATTTGGGATTGCTCAGGACGCGCATTGAGCCCTTTGCTGGGGCGTTTGAATGCTTCAGATTCAGGCAATGCATTTGGTGTTGGTAGGGGTGGCAGAAACAATACCAGCACTAGCAAAAAGGATCAAAATAACAGAGATACTGGAAATATACAGAGTGGAGTCGATGATGGGAAATCAATGGAATCATACAATAACGGAAGTGGGTTCCCACCACCGCCTCCACCATCGAAAGAAACGTCACATTCCAAAATAAATAGTTCAACATCCAATGCTGGGTCCACACTTGATGCCGTTCAATCTTTAGCATCTTCGCCCGCAGTTTCGGACAGGAAAATATTATCTCCCTCTCCTGCTTTGGTTGGAAGCGGGGCACCGGCCTCAGCTGCCCCGGTTACCACATCGGCATCGACAATATCTTCCACTATACTATCTAGCGGAATCGGTTCTTCAACCGCTTCCGCAGCAAGCACAACCAAAAATATGCCCAAGCCCAACAACATATCCACAAAGTCGCCATCTATACTCGGCGACGTCACAAGTCTTGCGTGGAAAGGGCCATCCGCACCCATACTCCTCTCAACTTGCGGGGCAACAGCGTGCCTTTGGGATTTGAGAATGTCTTTGTTCTCCGGCCCTGGTAGTAGTGGCAGCGCAGCAAGGCCATGTTCACGGTATGTGGCGCCGAATGATCTAATCTCAAATGGAAATGGTTTAGGTGGCAGTGAACTTCTTATTCATTGTGCATATTCTTATGACGAGTCTCAAAATAAGTTTGCAACAATGGATTCCATTGGAGTCGTTAGTGTCTGGGATGATCGAAAGTGTTCTCATCCTCTGGCTAGTTTTGTGGCATGTAGGGGAGGGGGCGTGGGGCTGGCGTCTGTTCCCCCATCAATGCAATCTGTGCGAAGTGGGGGTGCCATTGAAGATGCGGGATCGCGGTGGGTAACATGGGGAATAGATGGTATTAGAGAAGATGATTTTGTTGTAAAAGTTTGGAGCGAATCGGTGTCAGTACGTTCTCAAAATCGTGCCACTACTATGTCCACGGTGTCAGCTGATGGGGATTTGAGTGAAGAGAAAGAAGATGTTGGAGGATGTACTACCGATGGCGTTGGCAGTAGAATAGGGAAACCTTACGTCATGACATCAAAAATATCCATGCCGGGTGGATCATCCGCCCGCGTCCACCCTTGCTTTTCTGATGGAATATTATTGTTTCGGACACCGGCAATGGTTTCTAATCCTTTGGATCCGATTAGCAACCCGCCAGCCTACCCGAAGGCTCGACCGCATCAGGCGATTGATCTTCCTGGAAACATTGAGAGTCCCAATCATCGAACTGTAGTGACTGGTTCTACCGCAACTGGAGATATGATTGTTTCTCCCAAAGCATCACCGGCTCTACTTGCTGCGCCTTCGCCTTTATCTCCGCCTCCTTCAATTGTTTTGCAGGACATTGATGTAGGTTTGGAATATACTCATCGCGAGAATGCAAACTTGTTCGTTTATGAACAAGGAGGATGGCAAGCCGAACTATGGCGTATTGATACACCAGATACATCTGATTCGCCACCTACTCATGAGGGATCTCCCCTGTTAGAGCAAAGGGATGATAGCTTTGGAGCTAAGAAGATTGCTGCGTTTCAAGGAGGTGGAGCTGAGGAGGACATCTTATGCATTGCACCTGGTGGTCGGAGGGGTGATACGAGTAATACAATTGCTGTAGATTTGACTTTGGGTATGGGAGAACACGACCTGGGCACGGACACAGATACAGATGCGGAGCTTCTCTTATGCTGTCTCACGAAAGAAGGTCGGTTTTCTGTATATTCTGTGCCGGAAGCTGAACTCGCGAAAGAAAAACAAGCCAACGATTCCATACCGCACCGTGTAGGAACTACAGCAGAGATGGAAGCAAAAAAGACGGCATTAGAAAACGCATTCTCATCTCACTCTGAAACATCCACAAAAGTATACCGTCGGAGAGATGAACAATCTTCTAGCTGGTGGAATCAAAGTGAAGAAGTCGTGTTTGGAAGGGAGAAAAATGCCGGGTCAAGTCCAAGCAAGGCATCTCAAAGTGGCCTTGTTTCTACGGACGTTGATTTGACCTCGGCACAACCTTACACGAGAACAATCGATAGTGGAAATACCCAGTTTGAGATGGACTTGTCAACACCGTCACCATTTGACAGGGAAGATTCTTCTGTTGGAATTACTGGAACCTCTCGAATGGCAGATAATATTGTAGATAAACCTGTAGATAAACCAGTCGTCGTTGCAAATCCATCAGGTGAGAGTGGCGATGTCAACACCGGTGTCACTGCCGCAGAAGATTCACAGAATGCACCCATTGATCCGAAAAAAACAGTGAGAGTTCTTTGTCCACCTCTTTGCGGTGCTACATTCAGTGCCGGTGGGGTTGGGGGCTTAGTTGCCTTCAACAATGGTCACGGTAAGTTCATTGAATTGACATATTTCGTTTGGCACTACATGTAGTTGCTTTTCTCTCGTTCTCACTTCTATCTGCGTGTGATGACTTGAATCCGGATCAATGTAATAGTTAAGAGAATGTGGTCATGGTATCAGACAAACCAAATCACGTCGCCTACGTCCACACCATATTCGGGCAACCCTGGTATTGACGAAGACGACGATTCAACGAATTGTGATAAACGGAATTCAGGTGGAGAAAGGACTCAACGTATTGCCAACCAACGGTTTCCACGAACCATGTTTGATCTTATTGAGATGAACGCCGCAGCAAAGGTTTATCAATGGGGAGAAGAGAACGAACGTGGGGCAATAAATGACGATTCCTCTAGTAGTAGCGATTCTACTGGAACTTCTGACAGCGAAGAGGACTTTTACCAATCGGATGGAAGTTCAGAGAGCAATAACTCAGGTATGTTGTGTGTTTTGTATTATACATTTTTCCTTCTTCATATCTTCGAGAAAGAAAACCAAAACACTTGTTCGTGTTTCCTTTATCACTTTACATCATAGATGGGTTTTACCATGTTACTCGAGAGGCTTCCGAGGGTGATTCGGTTGAATTTGGTAACAGTTTGGATAAAAATCTGTTCGATGATTATTTTTCTGCATCTCGTGCATCGTTATTGAATCCGGCGGGTGGTGCTGACAGTGATTCCGTTAATAAAAATTCAATCGTGAAAACTGATGCCACCAATGAACACTTTGCAGGGCTTCCGTCGCTATCCCCAAATGTGGTTGTAACAAAAAACAACGATGATATCGTATTGAATGGGCAAACTCCCGAGCTTGCACAATTGCTTGAATTGGGTGATTGCTGGTGGCTGACTGATGATTTTTCAGTACCCGATTCTAACTGGGACAAGAGTGAAAAGCCCGCAAATAGCTGGGGTGAATGGGGTGATAATTTGGCGGGACAGAGAAATACCTCCGATCCAAATTTACCAACCCATTTAGAAAGAAAACCAATTGAACGATCTTCATCGTATGATGAAAGTTCTTCTAAGCAACATTCAATGATAGGAAACTTGAAAAAGTTGTTCTCATATCAACTGCCAGGAGCAACAATGACACCTCCAGACCAGCGAATGTGTGAGTATTCGTCCGTGTTATCAATTTGCGTTTCTTTCTGTAGTTCATTGCTCATGGCTTGATTTCAATTCTGCCTTACAGTGAGTAGCAAAAACCAGCCAACGAGCTCTTCAGCAGAACAGCCCACAGAGAAACCTGGCGTGCTATCGAGCCACGAGACAGGATCCAATACATTACCTCTAGGTGTTTACATGCTTGGAAATAAGCCATCTCCGAACTCCGCTCCAGAACGACTGGCCATAACACGGAAACTATGTATTCAGAATGCCAAGATTTGCTCTGATTGGGGACAAAAGACGAAGGCTGATACGTGGACACTATTGGCACAAACGGTAGAAGCCGTAGGTGAGATAGGTTTGCGTTGATTTATTTGATGGTCTTCTTCTTTATGCTGAACTCATATAGCGTGTTTATGTGTGCCAATTGGTCTCCGCCAAAGATGCCTTTGAATATGATGAATTTGACGGCTGGGGAGGAGATAATGATGCTCTTACCACTGGAGTCGTTGAGCACATTCTACGTTGGTACGAAGCGAAAGGCGATTATCAGATGTTATCTACTATCCTTTGCGTGCTTACCTTTGGGAGAGATCGAAGAGACTTGTGCAATAATAGATCAGATGCAGTTGATAAGAGGTATCTGTATCAACTTCTCCCAAAATTTGACGAGCGTCGATATGACAATTATCTTCATCGCTATGCGACATTGTTGTATGGATGGTCAATCTTGACTGTACGCTCTGAAATCTCAAAACGACTTGCCACGCCGATTCCTGGAGGCGGCGCGGAAATAGTTACTGTTCAATTAGACACTCCTTTTAACGGCTTTAACAGCAATACATCGACTCTCCTTTCCAACCCTGGTGTTGCTCTGGGCGTCACCTTCGCGCCGTTGTGTCAGCAATGCATGGAGCCAGTCATGGATTCTGACATCTGTCGAAAATGCAAAGATTATGCTTTTCAGTGTTCTATTTGCTGTAGTGCAGTTCGGGGGCTGTGCACGTGGTGTCCGTTATGCGGTCACGGTGGTCACGCAGTAAGTGATCGCAATGTTCAAGGGAAAAACTTTTTAATTGGTGTTGATTAACTTTGTATTAACTTTCGTATCTCTCTTTTTCAGGATCATATCATGCCGTGGTTTCGTCGGCACAAACTTTGCCCCACTGGATGTGGATGTGAATGTATGCTAGATAGACCTACAAAGTCATCAAACAAAAAGTCATTGAATGCTTAGTGTTGTGAAATACAACTAATAAAGGATAGACCATACTCCTTGTAATATACTCCTATTGCATGCAACTACCTAATCTATCCAAACAGCAACCACGTCTAATGAATTGTCTAATTTCTAAATCATACCTCACATTATGTGAATAAAATTTGTCTCCAATTTGATGCCGCATATTTTTATCTCTTGCCAAATTATTTCTCGAAATAGACAGATTTGACAACAGCGAATGCATGAATGATGAAAAACACTCCTCCGACAACAAAAAATCTCCCTCCCTTTGCGATTGCTTCGTCTGATGTCTGGTATTCGGGCATTAGGAAGCACGTGCCATAATTGAAGTTGATAGCCCCTACGAGAGCAGAAAACAAAGCTATGATGATTGGGACTGAGACCGCATTTCCATTATGGAGGAGCCGTGCAATTTCCTGGATTTTTTTGGACAATATATTGTGCACGAAGGGTGAAAATTAAAACAACTGTGAGATGACTGGAAAACATAATACATTATACAGCACACCCTAAATATGCTTACCCATAAAATTGCAAAGCAAACAACACACGTCCCTGCTAGAAACAGGTACTGCGCAAGAGGTTCTCCACTTTTGTTCAAACCAGGATACAATGAAATACTCCCGGCCTCCAAAGTAGCTGCAGCTAAAATATGCAAGAAAGAGTTGGACATTACAACAACTCCATTTCCTATTTTTCCGACAAAATCAATAATTGCAGAGATGAGAAGGAAACCTGTGCCTAGCATGAAAAAGATTGAACAATACTGAAAATCTGCATTTGGTGTATCCAGATATACGTTGGGAATTGCGTGGCATCCTGCTGCAGTCAAGAAAACAGCCACTGCTAGTTTGCAAATTACATTGTAGTGAACAATCATTGGTTTTCCGCCACTATCGCCAGCATTGGCTACGGCGTTTTCTTTACCTCCATTTGTAGTATCTAGAGCGCCCTCTTCTAAATCGATGGCAGAGGCAATTTCTTGGGGAGCATTATAAATTTTAGCCATGGTCATTTAATCCTATTGCAGGAAACGTAAAGGTGGTTGGTAATATATAATCGCAATTTTTCTTGTTCAGCCGTGTGATCGTATCAATTTTATGGCTACAAAGTAATGCACACTCACAAAGGGCTTCTGCTTGTGTGAATGTGCCTTGACATCACATTATGACAATTTGCTTTCAAACTAAGTCATGTTGTTTGCCACAAAAGAACTTGACCGATGTTTCCAACAAAAGGTGATCAGCATCCCCATTCCCGCAGTCACTCCGACACTTACGCTTACGTTCTAGGATGTTCCCAGGTTGTATGGCAGTACTCGGGGCTCTCGTTTTTTTCAATGCTTGTGTTGCATGATGTAGTTATGTGTGACATCAATACTTACTCTACGTTGTCGATGCTTTTGCTCATTATTTCTGAAGCCACCAAGTTCACACCGTTATTCAAGAATGGTAGATACTACTACGAATCAATCATGAATAACTACCGCAACGATCACGACAATAATATGGTAACATGTTGCTACAGTAAGAGTGCCAACAGGTTTCAACTCTAGCACTCATTGAGATTACTAATCTAATTCATTAAATGCATGATGGGAAGCAATATACAAAAAAATACATCATGTGGACAAAGGCAAATTTATTTCTCTTTTCAATTTCTATAACTTACCGAAAAAGTAGTATTTATTTGTTGTGAAATATGAAACTAAATTCTACCTAAAAAATATCAATGCTCGTGTGTTATTTGACTTCAAGTGACCCAATTTTTCGATTACAACAACTAACGGGACGAAACATGCAAACATATGCAATAACTAATATAAATTAAACTGGCCAAATGGTTTCCCACTCCTAACCCACGGCATCCTTCAAAATAGAGTGGCCTTGACAACAGCCAATGCATGAATCATAAAAAAGGCTCCACCAACAATAAAGAACTTTCCACCCTTTGCAATTGCCTCATGAGATGTCTGATACTCTGGCATGAGAAAGTTGGCACCATAGTTAAAATTGATTGCTCCAAAGAGAGCAGAGAATAAAGCAATAATGAATGGAATAGGTATTACATTACCGCTACGAAGGAGGCGAGCAATATCCTGTATGTGATTTTGTTTTACGTTTTTCGAATAGCAAATGAGATTGCGCTGAAATATTATTCAATCATTGGACCAATTATAGGATGACAGAGAAAATTACAACTTACCCACAATAGTCCAAATGCCACAACACAAGTTCCCGCAACATAGAGCAACTGCCCTAGAGGTTCGCCGCTCTTATCCAATCCGGGATAGAATGCAATACTCCCAGCTTCAAGAGTCGCTGCACCAATAACATACATTGACGAGTTCGTCATAGCAACGGTCCCATTTCCGATCGTACCCTTGAAATCAATCAGCGCCACAGTTAGAAATAATCCCGTTCCAATCATGAAGAAGATGGCGCAGAATTTGAAGTCCTCTGTTGGAGAGTCGAGAAAGATATCGGGGATAGCGTAGACGCCACCGGCGATGAGGAAGGCAGCCATTACAACACGGCTTAGAGAGTTGAAGTAGACAAGGGGAGATATTTTACCACTTCCACCAGCCTCGCCGCCGTCGACGGCGGGTTCTGTCTCCTTGGTTGCATCAACGTCGTCTTCCTTGTTGGATCCAATGTCAATGGCGGCTTCTTCGTGCTGGTCACTCTCTTTCGCAACTGCTTCCTGCGCTGCTTCTTGGGGTGCGTTTTCAATGTCAGACATGATACGGGTTTTTACTCGTTGCGGAAGATGTGAAGGTAACACTCAACACAGCTCAATACTCAGATGGATGTTCAAGACCGGTTCGGTTCGATGCAATAAATTTTATTTTGTGCTGTTTTCTTCGTTTTCTTGACATGAAAGACATTTTTCTTGACATCTTTAGCCGTCACGGTGCATATGGCAGTTCTCATGATCCGAACACTTTTGCATCCGAAGAGATCCGAAGTGTCAATGCCTGACTATGAATGACTACCGTATAAGCCGGAGTATCGCGCAGGTGATGTATATCCATGTCGCTGTTGAGTTTCGTATCGTATGTTGTAATAATAATATTAAAGAAGCACGATACCTACTAGCAGATAGAGAGCGGAGAGAGCGGAGAGGAGCGAGCAGAGATATCCCGCGGAAAATGGGAGATGCCATCGAGGAGGCAGGATCCAGGACCGAGGGCGAGGGTCGAATAGAGGGGGGTTCGCGAAGGTTCGCGACTCGCGACCAAACCAGTGTCAGCAGTCAGCAGTATCGTAAGTATTTGCCGCCGACAAATAAAAATAAATCCTTGCAAAATAAAAATGAAATCCTCACATGCACAGGAATTTGACGGAATATTCAAGTTAAACAAAAAGACCTGCAACACAATGCAATACTAGTACTTGGTTATTTGATCAATATTTTAGTTTTTATTGAAATGGTAGAAAGAAAATAACAACAGACCATTCTCCATATTCTCCCTCATCACCGCTTTTTATGTTTTTGTCTTCTTCTTCTTTTTCTGCCTTTGTCTTTGTTGTGAATAAACATGATAGCTGCATCAATCATACTGTCCCTGTGGTTGGCAAAATTGAAGTTGATTGTGAGGTTGTTTCTGAATTCCAATGGGGTGCGCAGTATGTAGTATCTACAACTACAATCTAGAGCACAAGCAAAGAGACACCACCCCTTGCATTATGGCATGGACCAAGGCAGTGTAGAATTAAATTGTAACGAGGGTGGTATCATCATCGTCGTCGTCATTAGACATATAATAATAAATGATAATTGACATAAAATTTTAGTTCTCACACAATGAGAAATCATTTAAAAGGGAAATGCTTATTTCTCCATCGCCATTTTTCTCTCCACATTTGCACAAATGATTGGCAGCCATGATCTCCCCGACTCTAACTCTGTCATGAAATACACTCTGCATGGCAATGATATATATTTTTCTTTCCTTGGAGGCAGTAATTTAACTAAGAAGCGCTTATACAGGAGAAGTACAGTAAATGATAAGTAATCTCAATTTACTTTATACTGAAGTACAATCAGATCCACTCTAGATTATACACAACCTGAGCAAATTTCTTAAAACTCGGCTGGGATAAAAATGTAATCAAAATAAATAATTTTTTAAAACAGAGAGGAGATCTAATGGAATAAAGCAAACTGAGTAAAAATTGGCTAGGACGTAAGCAAACTGAATAAATGCAAGATCACAAAAGTGAAGGTGGCAAGAGCAAGAGAAATGATTGTCCTATGGCTGAATGTATGGAAAACTCGTGCATGGGAATGGATGCATATTGCTAACCCACAGATGGGATATGTGCTCTTCATCCTATAAAGGATTTGCACCAGACATTGTTGTCGAGAATGAAAAGGTTGTTCCTCGTGCTGGTTACAATGAAGAGTTTTCCCAAGACAGTGGTGGCATTTTGACGATGCTTATGTGGGGTGGTAATGCCAATAGAACTTCTGTTGAAATAGACCCTGCCATCACTACTGCGACTACAACAGAAATGGAACCTCCTACAACTATCCCTACTGTTCCCAATGTCGGTTCTGGTGGCTGGTGATCACACTGCAAACTGCAACCAACACCAACACTGCACCTAGTGCTGCATCATCTACTAATGCTGGCAAACAACCCAAAGTAGATGACATCAAATCCATATCTATTATTAAATACATTCAGCTTCCTTTAAGGTGGTTGCTGCCAGTGGCAGATTTTCATTCGTATATGCCATGTTTGTGGAGTATCTTCTTTCAGTTTCGAGTTGCAATATTAGGCTATCTTCGAAATCACATACTACCATGTATCATGATGTTATGCCTGACTAAATATTGATTACCTAGATAGTGCTTTTACAATATACCCAAAGCTTATTCTCATAAGACTGGGCATGTGGTGATGGTGTCATTACTCCCAGAAAAAATATCCGCAGTACTATTTTAAGCTTCTCATAGCCAATGTTACATTGCAGCTGCTATTCGTTGCAAAGACTGCCATGCTCAAAAACGAGATGGGATCACAATATCAACAACCAAGATTAAGTTCCATTATGGCATCAGTATTGTCAATGAGAAAAAAGACCCATTTCTCAGCTTCCTCTTCTGTACCAGCACCTCAATATCACCCTCAGCGCCGACGCCCTCCCTTCCCCTTCCTCACAGCCCCACTTTCTGACACTTTTACATTGGCCGTACTCGGCTTACCACTGCCTTCAACAATACCAGCCTTTGCCGCTGCAACCCTCGCGGCAACATCCAATTTGGCAGCTTCCTTCTCCATTCCCGCACCAGCACCTCCACCTTGAGCTCCAATGTTGGACTTGAATCGACCGCGACGTCCGCGGCGGTTGTAGGATCGCTGACTTTTGGGGATCCATCGTTCGGGATCGGGTTTGGCAAGTGGAGTTTGATCAGGGTTGTAGCGTCCCTCAGATTGGAGATGGGATAAGTATGCTTCGCGTTGTTTGGCACGTTTTCGGAGTATGACTTCCCTATTCTTTTTCTTGCGCTCACTGTGATGGGTTGCGTGATTGGAGCATTTGTGGCATTTGTTTTCGTCGTTTGTTAATCATTTTAAGCGTGGTTCAGTGACAGTTTCCAAGGAAGAGTTAGTGCATGAAACAAAGCAAACAGATAAACGAAAGAAAAAGATAAATCATTAAACCAGTGCCACAGAATCATTCAAGATACTCACCCTAGATTGGACCCCCTCTTACCACCCGTAGCTTCAATCAACTTACGGACCTTGGAAGAGCTGCCACCTTCACCTCCACCCCTTGCACCCATGGCCTTTTTCGCAAATCTAGGTATTTCCATAGATTCCAATGCCTCTCCATCCAACTCTTCGTCTCCTTCCTGCATCATCATTTCTTCCTGCAGATCTTCTGCAAGTTCCGCTGCCTTTTCTGGGTCAACGTAGGATAATGCTCTAACAAGCAGTGCCGTTGCTGTCATGGCCTCAACACTATCAGTCGAATCGGCATTGTCCACAATCTGCTGTAATAACTCTGCCGCCTCTTCGTATTGTCCCTTCTCTAACCGAAACTCCGCCAGTGCCAAGCGAGCCGAACCCTCATTTCCCAAAGAGGACAACAACTCTTCTGCACGGGAGGTGGATTCTTCGCTACTATTGGACGAACCATACAGAGATGCCAATGTGACAATCGTTCCAGGACAAGATTGAACTTCCGATGGCAAAGATTCCAACGCAGCAATCAGAGGTTGCGTTTTCGATTGTGGATTCGCAACAACCGCACGATGCAAAAGGAGTTGGGACTTGGTATATGGTAAAATACCCGAAGCATCATCGTCTTTGTAAACTTTGATAGCCTTGTCCAAATTGGCAATGGCGCCATTGATCAACTCATCACTGGTCTTTTTGTTTGCAGAATCGGAAAATGATGATGATGTCAATCGAAGCAATTCACTTTCAATCCAATCGGCACGTGCCCTCCATGCAATTGCTTCTATTTCTGTAGATGGCTTTGCGGTTGGCACATCCTCCCCCGACACACTTGCCGTTGTCGACCCGTCTCCACTGCCGCCACCGCCAGCACTTCCTGATGCAGTAGCTCCTGCGCCCTTTTTCTTTTTTCCCTTTGAATTTTTCTTGGATGATCCTCCCCCCACATTTGCATTCTTGGTCTCACCACCACCACCACCACCACCACTGACATTGTTGCTTCTGGCAGCATCCCCATCCCCATGACTAGAAACGAGCAACGACGCACGCAACACCGCCAACGCCTCCTGGCATCCACCAGAATTCCCCATTTTTGCAAATTGCAATGCACGATTGAATAATGCCGTTCGGACTTGCTGCGGCGTGGCTCCCACCAATGGCACCACCATGGTTGCCGCCGCTCCTCCGCCAATATTATCCTCGGATACCGACAAGGATGACGTGGTCGGAATACGCTTCAAGACATCAAAGACGCTCTCCTTTCCATCTCGGATGCATGCCAGATTATTGGATGCCGTGGCAATCAAATTGGCATTTCCCTTGTTATTACCACCACTACTGCTGCTGCTGTTGTTACTATTTCCACCCTTGGCAGCAGCCGCCGCCTTGGTCACCAAGGTCAAGTACGTCCTCAATGCTGCCATTTCATTCTCCTCCCCTCCCAATAGTAAATTTGCCAGGGCTAAATTTGCTCGAATGGGACCTGCCTCTTGTTCTGCCAATTGCAATTGTTGTTGTTGTTTTTGTTGTTGTTGTTGTTGTTGCTGTTTTTGCTTCTTTTCCTTGGCCGCTTTTTCTTTTTCGCCCTCATCGCCATTGTCATTGTCATCCCCATTCACATCATTATTATCATCCGAAGAAGATTCCAAAATGGTCAATGCCGAAGCTTCCGCATGACCCAACAATGTTTTCGCTTGCACAACTTTGGACCGAGAGCGTGATTCGGAGGATACCAAGAGAAATGTGGCGAGGTTGTATGCCAGGTCGTAATTTTGGAGTAGCTCCTCCTTTTCCTCACCGCCATCATTATCATTGCCATTATCATTATTGTTGTTGTTGGCATTATCATTACCATAGTCCTTTAACAGTTGACAAACTTCCTCTTGCTCCTCCAACCAAGAATAAATGGAGGATGCATTTCCTCCTCCTCCAGCACCAGCACCACCACAACAACCAGGAGTATAATTGGCGGTACCATTGGCAAGCGCATTCGACAAGGCATCTTCCCTTTCATCCACATCGTCGGTGGCTGCGGTTGACGATCCCCGCAATAATAATTGACGATAGATTAAATCGGTGGATTTGGTTTCGCCGAGTCGATAGAGGGTTTGGGCGTAAATGTGGAGTAATCCCATGCTGCTTGCGGCTTCGCCAGAAGCAGTTGTAGTGGTAGCAGCGCTGGCATTGGCATGGCAGCCATGACGTTCGCACAAGTCACGACAGGCATGATAGTTCCTCAATCGATACAGGGCGTAGGCTTGCTCTGTTGCAAAACTTTGTTCTTGTTGTGGTGGTTGTGGTGGTTGCTGTTGTTGTTGCTCCCGTGTTTGCTTCCGACAATAGTCCACCACCTGCGAATATTTACCAAGATTCAATAACGATCGTAGATATGTGGTTGTCACAATATTTTTAATTTCTGCTGGAATGACGGTGGCATCGTCTTCATCCTCCTCGGCCGCATTATTGTCGTGCACTTTGTCTTCTTCGAGGTGGAGGATACGAGCGCAGCATGCCGAAATGGCCTTGGCATTGGCTTGGTTGTCGAGAAGCGACTTTAGCTGGGTGATGGAGTTCATGATTCTATACTATTTGTGTTTCTATATATATTATTCGTGTATTGTTGCCGGTGCTATTGGAGAGTGTTGTCGGTAGTATTGTAGGTAGTAGTAATGGGTGGTTTATTTGATTGGGGTCACTCAAGCTCTAGCTGTGCGTGGCGTCGGACAACATGGCGGACGTTGCCATGGTCAAACCCTCTCTATTTGTGCGTGCATCGCTCGACCATCGACGACGACGATCGACGATCGCGACGATTCGCGATCCGCCCAACTTCACGTCTGTCCGTCTCCACCAATTTATGAAGGACAGACGGCATTAACAATAATCTACACATACACGTGGACCCATTTAAATAAAAAATAATAAATAATACTCTTTTAAGCCCCATCTTTAAGTGTACATTACGCATTGACACGCAAAATACTACTACTCTAAACAATGATATGTAGGTCAATACGAAGTGTCCATTTTATATGGGACTAAAGGAGTAATAGTATCCACGAACGCGAGTGGGAATGAAAAAATAATGACACCTGTCGTCATTCAATGTCAGTTGACACGCACGAAAAAACCCAGATGTCGTTGCAAGGGTGAACACGATGAGAACAGGAACCGGGACCCATCGACGCAGGGAAAATCGCTGCCACCAATTAATTATTCATCTCCACCACCACCACAATACAATCATAATCGCCACCATGATACTACAACCGCAGTCCACGGTCCATTGAAGAGTAAAGCAAGGTCTCTAATAGCATAGCTAGCTAGCAGTCTCTCCAACACAACCAACCAACCAACGCAATCAACCAACCGCCGCTACATCAACATCTAAACCTCTTGTCAACGACCGACATCTCATAGATACCTTTCTTTAATCTTTATCCAATTCTTCCCCTTTCAAACAATAAAACATCCCATCGTTCGACGACATCAAATTAAACTACCAACAATAATGCTGGTCGTACTCACCACACTGTGGCTCTGCTACATTCTTGGCTTTGTCTCCTTTGTCACATGCCAACCGACATCCTCACAATCCAACAACAACAATAACAATAATAATAGTAACAAAAACAGCAATAAAAACAATAACAATAACAATAATGATGAGCTCAACACACAAATCGATCCAGCCCTCTACGCCAAAGCACTAACACACGCCAAAACCATGATCCTTCCCCTCGACAATACCAACGATCAATCACTCCTCCAACAAGTCCAATCCGGATCCATCTCCGCCCTCTACACCATCGCCCAAAGCCTCAACCGCCGCAACACCGGAGACGACCGCATCACCTCCGTACAATTATGGCACGCCCTCGCCGATGGACCCGCGCATCATGTACCCAGTGCGGTGGCTTTGGGGTTTTCGTATGCCCAAGTGGATAAATATTTGGCATTGAGGTATTTTATACAGGCGGGGGAAGGTACAACAACAACAACAACAACAACGAATAATAAGAATAATAATAATAATAATAATAATAATGCCGGTGGCGAGGAGGAGGGAGGACCCCATCAAGCAGCGCTCTACAACGCCGGCCGCCTCTTTCTCGAACTCAACGACCCCACCTCCTCGCTCGCCTACATTCGCGCCTGTGCCACCGTCCCGCTCCATCATCCGTCATCCCGCTATGCCACGCCCGAATTGACAACCACCTGCACGGAAGCGTACAATATCCTCTCTTCCCAAATTATCAGCGAGGTGTCCGATCCGAGCAGTCCCATGAGCGATTTGAGCATGGAGGATGCGGCGGAGATGTTTTTGTATTCGTCGCTCGAGGAGTTTCCGTTGAAGGAGAGCAAGGAGTTTGGGGTTTGGAGGAGGGCGATGGAGGGTTTGGAGGGGTATTTTGGTGTTGCTGCTGCTGCTGCTGCTGCTGCTGGTGCGAGTGGTCATGGGAATGGGAATACTGCTGTTGCTGGAGCTGGTGCTGGTGGTAAGGACGGAAAGGAATATTTGCTATTGGCACAAAAAGAATTGGAAACGTTGCAATCGAATTATCGTGGGAAAATGTCAGAATTGCAAGAGTATTTGGTGGAGACTCTTTTGGGGAGGGTGCATTTTTTGGTGACTTCGATGGAGGTTGGTGATGATGAATTGTGAGAGTTGTATATGATGTATTATATTTTTCAGATGTTGTATAGAGTTGGTGCAGATTAATTATGCACTAATGTTAATGTATTGATCAGTGATAAATAATTATCACATGACATGACATGCCAAGAAATAATATGATAATATGATAATATTCAATAATGGGGACAACAAGAAAATTATGTAAATTAATTACAGAGTTATTTTTTGAAAGCATTATTTTCAAATTGTTCCGTTATTAAATACATTCTTTGCCGAGGTTTATTGACAACCTTTTATGCTGAGAACTTGATAAAAAAATCACGATTGTAATATAAGCATGCTATGATTAAACTAATTCGATCAATACTACACTACAAGGCATGTGAATAAATAATTCTAATTATTTTTTCAAGTAACGTACTATTATGCTCATTCATGGGTAGAAACATGAAACATGTTCATTTTTATTTTGTATTAATTACCGTTTTGGCATTCAACTTTTCATTATGATTACCCATTTTTTGTTATGGCGGCAATAATGTTGACAACTGGTTTTATCGCAAACCCGCCCCTCTGTCACCTGCCCTTCAGCCAGGAATATCTCTCTACAAAAATAGTGTTCATCTACTGAAAATTTCATGCTATGAAACTGAACAGCTAGCTCAATACGGCATCGTCTCAAACACGTTTACATCGGCCCTCACTGCCACATGTCAACCTTTTTGTGCACGTCATTGATTGAGGTCCTGTATGGTACATTTTCCGCCAAATATAAGTGTCGGTGGCACAACACTTTGGAATCCATACTTTCCATTTAGCAGTTCTGCATTTTTCATAGTTTCCTGCACACCCTAAACCTTCGTTTTCGCCATCACTGCCACGAAGACCAACGTCGCTTGCTGCATTGCCATTCGTGCCAGAGGCAACGGCGGCAGCAGCGGGAAAGATATGCTTCGTAGTATTAACAGAGCCGCTGGCGCTAGAGTCTTCTGGAAGGATATTACAGCCAGCGGTGTCAATCTCCTCAACTGTGGAGGGGACCAATACAGGGCCATGGAGGAGCGAAGAGACGGAAACAGCATTGGCATTGTTGTCTCCGTCATCAGCGAAGTTGGCGATGGGGGAAATGTCTTCTGCGTGGCTTCTGCCAGCAAAAACAGCCAAGAGACCAACGAAGGTGATAGATAATTTCATTGCTTTGAGGAGGGACCTAAATTCATTGAAATCGGAGCAGAGAACCAATACAAAAAGGGAACGATGATGATGTGAGAGAGAGAGTCGATGAAAATATGGATTTGACAGGGCATAGTGCATCTTACTGGTGTTTTTCTTATTTCCAATAATTATGAGAGACAAATAATAATAATGATGCCCTCTCTAGAGAGCGAGTTCGGCTGGTCTTGTACATGAGACAAGTGAATGAGGATGTGAAGCATAATGCTTCTCTCAACCAAAAGCCTCGCTCTATCTGTCTCTGTTTTTGTTTTTGTTTTCGGTTTTATTTCTGCTGTTTTAGAAGCGCAGCAGTTACGGACATGCTCCAGTTGGTTCTAATCTAGAAAGTGTTTTGATGGTTGATACATCATAGTAGAGTAGCATTCAAGTACATTCTGCGTACTGGACCTAGGTTCTAGTGTTAATTTGCCCGCACCCTTCCCTGAATCAGGCTATCACACACAATCGCGCTGTG
>JALLAR010000006.1:0-44899 GCA_036939335.1 Conticribra guillardii
TATTTTATAATTTGGGGCAAAAAAAGATTCTCGCAAGCTAGCAAATTTAACTAGCAAGAACGACGGACAGACCTTTTTAGACGTCTACGTAGAAGTACTGTCCACTCAGGATGGAAACCCATCTCCAATCAATTTAATCTTTCACATCATGCTGGTATGTACAATACTGTAACATTGATTTCATTGGTTCTGGTGGTTTGGAATGTTGGTTCCTTCATCCTGAGGGGAGGACACTATTCGTTTTTAGTATGGTTGTGATATTGCTAGGGATAGGGAGTTTTTGTTGGAGTGATATATCCAGTGTTTGATAGGAAAATCAAAGTATCCATAATGTAAAGCCACACAATTCATTTTGAAATAACATAGGATGTGTAATATATCAAATGGCACGTAGAATTGGAAGTAACATTTAGAACTGATAACTGTATTACCTGATTCTGTCTTCTCATATCCATATCATTGTGATGGTTGTAGCTTGTGCTAGTGATAGCAACATAGTATCAAGGCAAGAATTTGTTTTGCATCGTGATAGGAAAACAATGTATCCAACCAATTTTAAGCTCCAAATTACATTGGTGGCACCTATTATGTCATTGATTTCATTGGCTCAGGTGGTTTGGGATTTTGATTCCTTCATGCTGAAGGTAGGACACTATTCATATTTTGTTGTACACGAATGTCATCAAGTACAATATCTCAATGTGATTAAGTTTCAAGAAAAATCGCACAAAACAATGCTGTGGCTATGCACATGCCTAACATGACCAGATAGAATGATTCCTGTATTTGGTGCATTAGTGGAACTTATGCCTCAGCCTCAGATCAGAAGAGATCTTCAATTTTTCATGCTTTGGTCTTTGGTCACTGGATTCTCATGTTCGTGTGTTTCTATGTCTGACCAAATCATTTCAGCAATCTCAATGCTCAATGAGATTTAAGTTTCAAGAAGGGGAGTCCCATGAAACAAAGATGGGCATATGTATAACACGACCAGATACAATATTTTCTGTTTTTGACATTGACACCTAGAATGGAAGTTACTGTTTTGAGTTTTGAAGTTCCTGTGAGACTGACTGGAATTTGTGTGATTCCTGGGTAATCACAGGCACAGATATTCCTGGTAGTAATTCATGTCAGCAATCCCCCCCTTTCGAGCCATATCCCTGATTGCAGAAAAATTATGTTCCTGCATGAATTCCTGCAGGATTTTTTCACAATAAAGAATATTGGACTTGATAACTTCCATGTTAGGTGTCAAGCATATTTTTTAACACCACCCAATGTATCATTTTGTCATGCTGAGTACCATACGTTTTTCATCATACTATTATAAACCTTTCAAAATGAAAAAATGCAGTGACAAGAATTTACTAGTGCCCAATCACACAGTTGAAAGCAGTCATGGATTCACAATCTGGGACTCAGAGAAGAAGGGAACCAAAAATCCTGTAAAATAAATTTGTTGGGGCAATAATTACGGGTTCTTGTCACATGTCACATGGACAGGAGACATGAATTGACAGTAAACATAATGTACTACCATAATCAAAAATTCCTGACAGTAATTTTCACTCTAGGCATTGACACTTGATACCAAGGCCTCAGACCAGATGAATGATTAAATTATTCATGTTTTGGTCACATGGTGCATGGTGTGCATGTGCCTGACCAAAATGCTATGTCAGTTATCTCAATGTGATTTAAGTTTCAAGAGGAGATTTAAGTTTCAAGTGGAATCACACAAAACAATACTGGCACATGTGATAACATGGCATGCTACAATGTATCCTGTGTTTGGTAGCAGAACTGACAAATCCCAAGTCCTCAGATCAGACAAATAATGAGATTTTTCAATAGCCACAGATTTTTTGTATGCATTGTGCCTGACCAAAATGATGTCAGTTATCTCAATGTGATAAACATGTTAAGACAAACGAATAACATGAAACAATATTGGGCACATATCTAACGGGACCTGATGTTTCATGTGTTTGGCAGCAGTGTATTTGAGGTCTCATATTAGACAAGAGCTTTAATTATTCATGTTTTGGTCACTGGAGTCTCATGATGTTCATGTGCCTGTCCAAATTACAACAGTTATCTCAGTGCAGTTTAAGTTATAAAAGGAATTGCATGAAATAATGTTGGCACACATATAGAATGTTTTTTGTTTTTGGCATTGACACTGAGGCCTAAGACCAGATGAATGATTGGATTATTCATGTTTTGGTCATGTGGTTTTCATGCGCCTGACCAACATGATGTCAACCATCTCAATGTGTTATAAGTTTCAAGAGGAATCACATATAAAACAATGTTAGTGCATGTCTAACAGTGTAACATGGCATGATGTTTATTATTTGATGTAGCAGGATGAGTGCAATGATCAAGAGTTTTTTTAGGGAGAACCTGAAAGTGCATTTTTTGAACATTTAAGATCTGGATGAGCGGGGCGGTCATGCGCAGGATGGACAGGATAACATTGATGGGGATGGGGACAAGGTGAATAGTTTTCGAACCATTAATATTGTAAAGTCATAATGAAATCATGAATTAGAGAAAAGTGTATCACAGGTCAACCTAAATTGAAAGCTAGGTTGGTCTGCAGCATTTGACTGGTATGACCTAACTTAGGTTAGGTTGGGTCTGGTCTTGGGCTGAGTGCCAAAGGGCAACATACGACCTAACATCAGATAAGCCAAATTGACATTGACATTGACCCAACCTATAGGTTAGATCAGCAAAACAGTCCTGATGTAATCTAATTCTAAGTTCATAGTTCTGGCCTATTTACAAGCATGCCTATGCGGCAGTGCCACAACAGCATCCTGCACAAAAACACTCACCTTTGAGCTACAGCAGAAGAAAAAAATACCAACCCAACAGCTATAATGCTGGTTCAAATCAAAACAAAATATATGCACCACATTACTCCCATTGTAACTTTGCAGACATACATCTTCGCAATGTCCATGTCAAGCCTCCAAACAGCTCACCATTGAAGCTTGTTACAGCAGTGCAAAAATATCACTGACAAATCAAAAAACTCTATAGCAAAGCAATTCCAAATGTGAGCAATATTATTACATACATACCAACACACTCCACGAGCATCAATAATGCACCAAATAAGCATTCAGTTGTTCTCCCTCCACAAGCAACAGTACACACAGATACAGTGGCGCTGTTGGGCACATTTAGGTCCCCCACAACTCAAACAAGTTGGACACCCAATCCCAAAGAGGTACAAATGGAATCAATGCCTAAATCTAGTAAAGCTAAACCAAAACCTTAATCTTGTTCAATAATTCCATTGTGTGTATTGGCATATTTTTTGATTAAATGTTGTATTTAAAGGAAATATTCTTATCTCACATACATAGTGCAAGTTATGATAGGTAGCTGATCATTCATCGTTCTCCATCTACAATACTCATTATATAAACTAAGTTTGTCGGATAGGAAGGAGTAATTGCAAGCAACGGCTACATGCCAATCTAAACCTTTCAAAAGTGGAGACGCCAAGAACTATTGATTCCTACGAAAAATGAGTCTTACAACCAACTGTCGAGACTCATCAAGAATCGCTGCATTCTGTGCCTTCTCCTTACGATGCTTTATGCACCATTCTTAATTCTCCCATCTTTGTTAGTAGTAGAAGATAAAGATCGCAACGATTCATCCCCTAATGAGATTTGAGATTTCCCTCCCTTGTCAAGACAGGCCAGCCAATGCACGAAGCGAAGATGGCGAAGTCAACAAAAACGGAATGAACTTCAATCTACTACTATCTATCTCCGCCTTCTGAGTTGTTGTAGAGGTCAATCTTTATGATCAGCGTGTGACTTTACAGTCAGCGAAAGACGACTACCCACGGTGCGGTTGTGCAGCATTCAATTGTTCCGAGCGAAACAGAATTATCAACAACAAATTAGCGTGTTTCCGTGTAGACAGCCAAGTCGATCGATAAAACAGTCATGTTCCGACGAAGCGATGAAAGCGGCGCTGACGCCGCGAAACGATTGGCGAAATCTTTCCTTGAAACTAGTGGCTTCGTGTGTGGATCACTGAAAGATACTCTGACCGACCAAGACAACATTCAATGGATCGAAAATGAGGTTGGTAACATCAAAACAAAAATGGAGGGCCCGCGGAAACAAATATTTAACCACGCAGACAAGCTTTGTCAAGGGGACCAGCCTCTATCGCCTCATAGCCCTGAAAGCTTAGGAAGTAGTTATTTTGATGAGATGGATGATACGTTAGAAAGTAATAGTAGAACTCGGACATCATCGACTGGGGATCAAGATGAAGCAACTGCTACTTCCACATTATTGACGAGCGAAACTCCAGATCGGAAAAGCAAACCAGTGGATAGGAAAATTAAAACGCCAACTCGTGCCATCAGCGAAAACCGTGCAAAAATAGCACCCAACAATCGAGCAACAGGAGATTCAGGTAGTGTATCACATTCTGTAGTAATTGGATTGTGCCTATCTCGACGGCATGCAACGCTTGGGCACCCTGATACAGTGACAAGACAGACTGCATTTGATTTCAATGAATTGCAAGATCGGAATTATAAATACGTCAGCTCAACCGACCACAGTGGTTGGCTTGCTGGAGGAGGCGAGAGGGGAGATCCAAATGGGGTTAAAGAAAATGTCGGAGCCACGTTGGAGTTTGAACGTTCTGAATCAATTGCAACTTCAAAGAGCGAAGATTCAGAAGGACCAAACTCAAAAAATTTTGGAGGCCGAAACAAAACTGCAGCGCCTGATAAAGTTCACATTCCAATCATTCAGATTGATGCGGATAGTGCTGCAACAGTCGATGCCATTATTTCAGCACTTGCTAGGGGGGAGGTTTTCATTCCGCATATATCTATTTTACCAGAAGCGCTAAGTGTCAATGGTATTAGTCCTCCTGACCTGGTGGTCCGTTTTGGCTGTGAAAAGAATGACGATGTAAACCCAGAAGAGTGGCCGAATTGGTGTCTCGAATTTATCCACAACCAGCTCTATGACTGCTTTTCTTCAATGGGTGCTCAGTGGACTAAGCGTCCATTTCAAATCACTTTGGCACGCAAGGTTAGGTGGAAGACTGTCAAACATATGAACAAATACTTTGCTCATTCTGAGGAGGTTATTAATTCTTGGAGAGAAAAAGGACCGCAATTCCTCCAGCCACCTTTTCCAGACGACTCTTCCTCTGGAGCTACAAACGAGGAGATTTCTCGACCACACGGAATTTACCTCCTCAGAAATGGTGTCCCAACGAATTATTTTGCTCCAAATTTCGAGCCACCATATACAACCAAAATGAATCGTAGTTTGATCAGAAACGTGGTCAATAAGAGTTGGGATGTGAAGCGCCGCGATTGGCGAATAGAGCCAGTTCCTAGAATGCGCACACCCGCATTAATAATAAGCACTGTTATGGGTTGTACTGGTCCTGGACAAGTCACCTTGAGTCCGGTGGAAGGAAATATGGTGGGGAGTATCATTCCCATGACAACGGATTTTGAACCAGTTAAAGATCGTAGAGATGTGGGCCAAAAATCATCAATTCAAGAGAAAAAAGAGAGCCATGGTAGAAAAAAAACTACTAGCGCACACGAATCTCAACACACTGATGATCATCATGGTAAGGATCAACACGAAAAGGAGCAAGATTGCACGCCAGGCTTAATGCCATCTGATGATTCTCACTGCAATACTAGACCAGATGGTACAGTATCATTAGAAGAAACAATATCGGAGCCTGTTTCTGAGAATTGCACCCAGTCGAATGCAGAAAGCCCAGAAACCAACAACTATGATTTCGACAGGAAGCGCTCTTCAACTTCATCAAAAGGGGTCTCATTTTCAATAGATGAAAAGTCTGCAGCTTCATTTAACGAGGAAACATATAATAAAGATCCACCGCAGACAAATAATGAATCGCAAAGCAGTTTTGCTGAGAGAAGATTAGAGCGCGAAAGAGAACGGGATATTGAGAGGCAGAAAGTAGAGGCACTTGAGCGCTCACTAAATGATACACATCTCCGTCCCATGGACAGCAGTAAAGCAGAAAAATATGCAAGAACAAAGGTGAGTTGATATTAGACTGTAAATAGAAGTTTTTGCACAAGATGATCTAACTGTCTCTAAGCTGCTCTCTCCCGAACAGTCTAAGAGAAGGGAAATGAAAGATCGACGACAAGATGATACTAACGCAGATCGAGGCACACCAAAAAGTTCGACACTACGATTACAAACAGAAAAGGGTAGTTGGCAAAACAATCTACCATCTCCATCGGCAGAGAGCACTACAATGTCGCTCGCTTATTCCCTGGATTCAGCATCCGCATTCCGAGGTGCTAATAACAATCCCAAAGACGACGGTGGGTCAGTTTTGACAATTGGAACTGAAAACCAAAGTCTGTTGAGTTATGTCACACGATCCACTATGATGCACTCGAGATTTGGACACGACGGCGACAACGACGATGACACCGATGCTGATGACATATCACTCTCACTTCTGGAATCAAAAAGCAGTAGAATTCCAAATGATGACGAGCTGTTGGCGATTGGATGGGCGAAGGCACTGGATGCAAACAGTGGAAGTTATTACTATTTCACACTTGATCGGTCGACGATTGTCTGGGAGAGCCCAATTGAGTAATTTGTTCAAGTTTGTTACACACTGTCATAAAGTTGACCATGACCACACAAGTGTATAGTTTCATTTTAAAAGTTTATATGTTAAGAATTAATGTTTTGCACAATATTTGTGTACAATGAATTGATTTTAGAATGTATCAACATTGATTGACAATTTCAACGAAATCCAATACCACTAGTTGCAAAATATAATATTCAGAAAGTGAATGGCAGCTTTTCCGGGACAGTGTACATAATGGTTGGCATGCATACTATGGAGTCTTTATTATTGCCCTCACTTTAACATTTCACATAGTCATACTTATTTCTTGTTTTGTTTCATTTTCATCTTCCTTGCCACTCACATCTCGTGCTCTTTTTCTATTTTGTGTTCTTGTAAATGTATTCCAACGATTCTTACAGTCGTTATCAGTTCTTCCAGGAACATGTTTAGATATTAGGCTCCATTGATTACCAAATTTCTTTTGGAGACGAAGTACATTCTGAGTTTCATCATTAGTCCATTTGTCTTTCTTCCTGCCAGGGGCCAATGCGCTACACCATCGCTCCCGGCATTGCTTTGCTGTTCGCCCCACCATATCCTCTGCAATAAGAATCCATGAACGAACCGATCCATCCGCAGCAATCATCTCTAAGACTCGGCATTTCAGTATCATATCCTCCTTAAAAAGTGAAGAAGAAGAAAAGTCCCAACAGTATGAATAAAATAGTACAAAAGAGGAAAGAGGCCACGTCCGCACGAGATGAGGTGAAAACATCATAAGAGTACGATACCTTTTTACTCCACCCCACTTTTGTTTTTCGCACGATAGTACCCGACTGTGTTTCTTTTTTTCTCGTCGAATTTGATGTTGCAACATTGCCTAGGGATGATAGCACAAAATCTTCCGCAAAAGGAGACTTGCTCAAATTCTCCTTCTTCGAAACCGAAGACATAATATTTTTACACAATGACCTCTCATCTACCCGCTGATTTTCTGTGTTACGATCGCAAGGACTTGAAATCCTGGCCCATCTATCTACTACATCTGCTGCATCTAACAAGATAGAAACATTTACAGCTTCAGCTCTTCCACTGCTTGGCATCCGTACAGATTGAGACGATGTCATCCCACTTGGACTTGACGCTCGGATACCAAGCGGAAGTTGCTGTGAAACATAGTACATCGAAGGCATGGTTGCTCTTTTTCGTCACAAGATGGGAGATTAAATCTCAGGATGATCTTGCCCTGCTTCGTCGTGGATATCGAACCTTCCCACTCACGCTGTGAAGATTTCGCTCCGTTCGGTGTAGTATGGTAGGTATGGTATCCGAGATTGCTGGGCACCGCGCATGCAACAAAAAAACAGCAAGCATCGTTTTCTGATTTTCAATATCTAGTTTTCAATTTTTGGACTCACAAAAAAACGCTCGGCGGTTACTCTAGGTATGGTACACAGATTTCAACGATATGTACATGGGTACACGTAATAATACCTTTGTTTCTACAATAGTCAATCGCGACCCGTTGTTGTCTCAAGAAAGCTCAGAACCAAGAAATAAACGTCCCACTCCATCATCCAACAACGAACGCTCGCTCTCAGCTCTCACACCAAACACCATGGAGAAGTCTGGAACCGAGGATGAGTTTTTCGGGGATCAATCCTCAGATTCCGACGCCAACTCTGTCACAAAAAAATCCACCAACAGTTTTCATGTCGAAGCGCCGTCAAACCCATTTGGAAACGTTGCCGATCACGAATATCGTTCACATGCAGCATCCGTCAAAACATTGTCTTACTTGGATGGATATGATGAAACCAAGGAGGAGCGATTGCAAGATGGGTTTTCAGATGGATATCGACAATCTTTTAGTGATGCATTTCGAATAGGCTCTCGTCTGGGATCTGTGTGTGCCAAAACTGCTTTGTTAGAGTCTTCGACGGTAGGAATACGCGATAAAAAATTGGTAGTTGTTGGTAGCGGTAACAATTCAACAAACAGTGTCAATTTTGCGGCTCCCTTGATCAGGAAATTTTTAACGAATGAAATATTGATGGGTAGTTCAAATGAGGAAGGGGAAAAGAGCTATGTACAAGCATTGTTAAAACTTGAAGACGAGCTGGAAGAAATAACGAAGTTTTAGGGAGAGTCTCAGAACAGGGAGATAGATCCTTTGTTTACATACTATCTGACAGTAAAAAAGAGCAAAAAGCAGTTGTGCTGATTCTATATTTTGTACGATACATTAGAAACTTAACAAATAATTAGTTAGGGGTAGGGTATTATGAAGATGTTTAAAATGAAGTGTACTTAGCAAGAAGTTAAAATTTCCACATATGAATCATTTGGTCTGATCCAGTTACAAATCTTTCATCATCCAAACACGCCATAGCCAATGATATTCGTGGCGTGTCATATGATTTGACACACGAACCGCTTGGGATGTGCCACAATTGGATTTTTCCTCCACCGCAAGACACAAAAAATCCTTCGCATATAAAAGTTACAGAAAATACCAATGAAGACTTGGATCCAAATTCACGTAAACAAATGCCAGAAGACGTGTCCCACAGCCGTATTGTCCGATCATCTGATCCTGATATTACCAAGTGTTCGCTTCCAGAAATAGCAGCGAGAGTCTTGATTGCTCCAGAGTGACCAACAACTGTTCTTATGCATCTACCCATGGGTACATCCCACAATTTTATAGTTTTGTCGTGGGATCCCGAGAGAAATCGATCTGGGTTCAGAGCTACGATTGCAGAAACTATATCTGTATGCTCTTTGAATGTGGCGATACATTCATCACGTCCTATCTTCCATAGCTTGATTGTTCTATCTCTAGAGCCAGAAAGAAAGCGATCCCCATCCAACAGTGCCAACGCCTTAACGAAACTGGAATGTCCCTGATAAGTATGAATGCATTCTTCTTTATTGATATGCCACATTTTGATCAAGCGATCGTCTGATCCTGATAAAAAATGTCCATCGGAGGACATGCATATTGAATGAACCCAGTCAGCATGCCCACGAAATACTCGCAAGCATTCCCCATTATTCGCGTCCCATAATCTGATTGTTTTATCCCAAGAAGAGGAAAGTAAATGGTGTTTATCAATCACTAAAATTTGTGTCACTGGGGCTGTGTGCCCTGTGAATTTCGTAATTGGCTCGAAAGGAGAGTCTTTCTTAGAGTTCACTGTCACAGGCTCGCTCTTCCTTTTGCATTGCAAATCAACGGAAACGTCATCCCAAAGTTGGCGAAATCTCCTCCATTTACGACAGTCATCTTTTGGCTTCTTTAATTCACCATGCGGCATGAATGCTGTCTCAATTTTGTTGTGTAGCGCCAAAGAATTTGCATCACCCAATATAGGCGAATTTTCAATGCTGATCTCCTCCTGTTGCGAAAATTCCACAATTGTCCCAACTCGAGCCATATCTGCCTTTCTCTTTTTGTGATTTAAATACTGATCATCACCTTGAAATTCACCTTTGGCCATACCCTTGACCCGTCTCAAAAACTCCCAAGCCTCTTCCGCCTGAGCATTTGCCTCTTCCAATTCCAATTTAGAACGTTCAATATCACTCATTGCCATCTCACTCGCATCCTTCACTTTGGTTGCAGCTCCTTCCGCTAGAACTTCAGCATTTTCGGCTTCTACGCGCGACTTTCGAGCAAGGTCTAGGGCGCGATTCGAATCTTCTAAAAGTTCTTTCAAGGATGAGGAAATTTTGGATGTGGACCTCAAGGCTGCCTTGGCAGCAGTTTGACGGCGTGAAGCATGATCTATGCATTGAATCGCAGTTGCTTGGGCGGATAGAATGACCTCTTCCGAGCCATTGGATGTAGCATCAGCGGAAGGGCTGTCATTGATTCGAGGTAGTCGTCGGGTGTTCGTTCTGCGGGAGCGCGACTGGGGACTGTAACCAGATGGCGATGCCACTGAAGCCAAAGAGGGAAGTAAAAGAGGATGGCCATTGCCACGTTTTCGTTTCTCAGGGGGGAGTGTAATAGCAGAATTCGATTTCTTTGTCAAGTTTCTCTTGGTAGGCGAGGCGCCTGACGCAAATATTCGGGCAGTCCGCAATTTGGGACAATCTCTGTGCAGTGGTCTTCTCTCAGTGGATGTAGAATTATTGGCCTCGGCGCGACCACTGCCGACATTCCTCCTTTCGGCACGATGGTTTCCAGTAGGGCGAAGGTAATGGGGGACATCTGGTGGTGCCTCCCATGCCTTCCGGACTGGTGTTGGCCTTTTCCTTTCCATATTGTCATCGTCGAAGAGTTCGATCAAAAATAACTCGCGCAACCTACCTACCTCGGTAGTAGGTAGGTACTGCGACTCTCTCACATGCAAGGCATGGTAAATACCGTGTATTGTAAAAAAAAATACCAACTGTCACCTCTAGGTGCTAAATAATATCGTAATCTAGCTCTTTCAACTGTCAGCTGTCAAATGTCGGTCAACTTTCCCAACGATCGTCCGTCCGTCTGTCCAACTTTCACCGAATATCAGCCGACGGACCCACTAAAATTGTTTTTTGCTTGCTTTTTGTTCTTTTATTTCGAGGAAACTGGTATTATCTAGATACCATACTACAACATAGGTGTGCCAGCCATCTCCATCCATCAATATATTATGCTGATTCCCCAAACAACGAACGAAGAGGCAGATATGCAGAGATAGAGCAAACATTTACCTGAGCGCAAGGGCATCTGATATTCTCGATATCTATCGGAAGAGCTTCACAAAAATGCATTTCATCTCTGATGGCGTTAATGACGCATGTGGCCAGGGTGCTCTTTTCATAAAAACGAAACAAAATGCTGATATTCTTGAGGGGGGCGATCATATCGCCTATGAAAAAATGCGCGGCAGAGCCATTCACCATAAATTATTTCAAGCAATCAGATCCACCCCTATCGAAAGAATCGGCAAGCGCAGCCGCCACAATTTTTCGAAGAAAAGAAGCAAACGCACAACAACATGTTCCTCGTCTTGCAGAACATTTCCAGGCGTAACTTTTATCACATTGTGTGCCTTTGCAATAAAATGGAGCTGTCTCATCCTTCTATTTGAACTTCACAAAGTCACTGCATTCTCGATTCCGATTCCATCATCTGCACAGAGTTCACAATTTCAACGGTTGGTTCGAGGAAAGGGGCAAATTCGACATAGACAATCAAATCAAGGATCAAGTGATCATGGGTATTGCCATGTGTCGGCTGATTGCAAATGCTTTTCATTTCGTCATTTTTCAATGTTATATGCGCTCCCGCAGTCACAAGAACAACGAGCGAGAATCGATGTAGTTGAATCATCACACTCATTGTCCTCTCACGAACACAAGCCACAATCAAAGCAGTTGCATTCATCTTCACAATCACAACCCAATGGTTTTGATTCAACGATACCATTCAATCAGGACATAGCGCGCACTCTGTTCCCACCACTATTCTTCTCTCTCTATCATTACCAAAATCAAAGCAAAGCATCGACTATTCGTCATCATTTACGTTCATCACCTTTCCAAGATCCCAGCTCTGCCCAAACTACAGAACGTATGCTTCGTCGTATGATGGAAAATTGGTATCGTAGCGATGGGAGGACGGCTTGCCCTGATGCGCGGACTTTCGGTTTGGTAGCTGGGGCATTTGGTCGTCTGAGAAGTGGAAATTCCAAAAGACAAGGCATCAATGCAGAGAATAACGACAAGAAATCCGTCATATCATGGGACGAAGAACCTAAACCGAGCCCACAACAAATTTACTCTCATCAAAATAGCAACAACGAAGACGACACCGAAAATTCTCAAAATAATGGAAAGAATATCGACATTTCAATGACACCTCTTGACAAACTCCAAGAGTTGCTCCACCTTCAGCTTCAATTGTGCAAATGGGAAGATTGGCCTATTGAAATTCGCCCAAATGTCGTTATGTTCAATAGGGTTCTAAAACGGCTTGCTTGGCGAAATAGAAGCGATGATGATAGGGTTAGTGACGCTGAAGAGGCATGGCAGTATTTACAGCTCATGAAGTGTTCATTGCCCCCGCAAAACAAAACCACTGAAAACAACAATCTAAATAATGAGGACAGCACAGTGTGCCCACCAAATGCAATGACATATGCCCATGTTGTTGATGCTCTCGCTGGTCACCGACCCTATATTCCATCGACTGTAGAAAGCTTAGACACAACCTTACAACCCACGCTTCAATCTATTGGAAATCTGGCAAAGGAGTTGGATATTGAGGTAGAAGGGAAATCGCCAGCAAATGCTTCTATGGAATGGTACCTTACCGAGGCAGATACATTGCTTGCCATCCTAGAAGAGGAATATAAGGAGGGCTTCGACTGTGATAATACCAAGGAGGGATGGAGCCACAGTGAAGTGATGCATGCATTGATTCACGCGCACAAATGTCTTTTAGAGGGCTGGGGAAGATTTGCTGTTGCTGGTGTTATGGTCAATGCGGAGGATACCGGAGCGCTAAATAAAAGAGGAAATTACGCCAGCACAAGTAATGAAAAGGGCAATCACAGTACTGGTGATCATACATCAATATTGATGGACGGAACGCCATTACAAAAACGAGAATACGCAATTAGGCGCGCTCACGAATTGTTGTGTCGCTTGGAAGAATTGGAAAACGAGGATCAACAACCACATAGTCAAATTACTCGCATCCCTTCCAGCTCCTATGCATCGGTTATCCTTGCATTGTCTACTAGCAATCTTCCCTCTGCAGCACCTCGGGCAGAAAAAGTGTTGAACAAAATGATGTCCAGGTATGGAATACGACCTTCTTCAACACCCGCTTTAAAATCAGTGTTATATTCACCACTGCTGGATGTAAAAGATGTGGCAACTGCCTTTAGTGGATGCATTGCTGCCTACGCCAAGGTTAATGATGCACCTAAAGCAGAACATATTTTGAACCAAATGATATATTTGTATGATGACGAAAGGCTGGGAAGTGAGTTTGTTCCAGAGGTTCGCGCATTTGGGACTTGCATTTCTATTTGGGCAAAGTTTAACTCCAACAACTACAGTCGCGCCGAAGCGATTCTCTTCGAGCTGGAACGTGTTTCAGAAATTGAAGCCGCCAAATATAATGACCATTTCATTTTGCATGCCACTCCATACAATATTGTAATACAAATGCTCGTCAAGTCAACCTCAAACAACAAAAAGAAGTCATACTATTCCAAAAACAAGAGCGACTATCACAGCCAGAATTTTGATGCTTACGACAAGAATGAGAAAATACTACGTGCAATGTCTCTCTTAGACCACATGGAATACGAAATGGGAGTCACCGCCGATGCCTACACCTATAGCATTCTACTTCATGCACTTTTACAACAGAGTGGTCCTGGTAACGAGCAAGCTGCAGATCAAGCTGAGGAATTGTTGCGCCGTAGAATGCAAAGTGCAGGTTCCAACAAAACACATGATGTGTGGGGCTCAACGAATAAACATGCGATAACAAACGAAAACAGTGATACATGGCCAAATGTCAAACATTACAGCTCGGTATTGAAGGCACATGCCAAGACAAAAAGTGCAGGAGGAGCAAGGAAGGCATTGGCTCTTCTCAGCGAAATGGAGCGGCGATATGCGGATGCAAATATCTTGTACGAAGGCGATGGGAGATATGATTTAAAGGATGCTGCCAAACCTGATCTCGTTTGCTACTCCATTGTAATTGATGCATTTGCAAATAGTCGCCTCCCTGAAGCAAGTGATGTAGCTCTAAGGCTACTTCGGGCTTTAGAAACGAAGGACAAAGAAGGCGATGCAACTATGAAACCAAACACTAGAGTATACACTGCAGTTATTTTATCACTGGTCAATTCCCCTTTTGTTGGAAGTGGAAACGAAAATGATGATGCATCCCAATCGGAAAATCGGCTAAACAATGCCCAAAAAGCATGGTCCATTCTTCAACGAATGAAGAGAAACGACGTTCTTCCCAATTCCTTTACCTACAACTACATAATCAACTGTGCATCGCAAGCACCAAGACAAGACGAAGAACACCAACGCACATCTTTTGAGATTGCCATACGCGCCTTTCAAGAGCTGCGCAAAACAAGCACATCTGAAGAAATAAACAAAAAAGATGGCGAGCCACGCCATCCAGATAGCTTTACTTATGCATTTATGTTAAAGGCATGCACAAACTTACTACCCCATGGCGCGTTCCGCACTAAGGTGATGACGCAAACATTTCTTGAATGTTGTCGATCTGGTTACTTAAATGATGCTGTACTAGGTCGATTACGTCAAGGTGTTTCTACGGAAGATTTTTATGAGATGATTGACTTGCCATTGCCCACCTACTATGATGGATATCAAAAAATTTCAAGTGGGAATGATGTTCAGGCCAAGGACTTGCCTGATGCATGGAGCAGAAGTAACAACTCGAAAATGGCGAGGGGCAGCAAAGATGAAGATGATAATTCATCTTGGAAAAAGGGAGTCAACATGGCTTTCAAGTAACTTGATTCAATAAAAAATTATCAACTAGATGTAAACGTAATAAATAATTATGCCATGATATCCCAACCTTTAGATGTATTTAAAAAGAAAGAAACTAACCAGAACTATTTCTAATGAACTCGCAATCAATATCTCAGATCAAGCTTCCTCATAAATAGAAAATTTGCCGTATTAAGGCAAAAAAAGCACTCACTTTGCATCATCATCCACCAGGAAACACGTCTCCATGGATATCATACTTATCTCTAATTTTATTCTCCAGAGAGGGATTAAAAAGATATGAGACATTATTTTTATTTTGGACCCTCTCTAGAGATACTCTCTCTCTAGAGAGGAGCAATATAATATTAACAGCAACAAAGCCAATTGTAATACAATAATACAACATCACATCATCGCATTGTGCCCGTCAGTTTCAAGAGGTTTTAAGAATATTATTTTCTATGGTACCATACCATCCACAGTCACAGTTTTATCTTCCGTTGGCGAAGCTTTTGAGACTTTCTGATGGCGGCATATCGAATGTTAGGTTTATTTTGTTGTATTTATTCCTACATAGGACTTAATCTGATTTACAGGATTCTCAGGAAATTATTAATTATTTATGTGAAAACAAACAAATAAAAGATGCGCATTAAATTTCTTTCGAATCAACCTCGCTGCCTCTCGCTGCTTGCCTCGCTCCTCCATCGGCCGACCACCTCTCACCTCTATCATATCACCTCCAAAATTCGATCGCAAGCTGTGTAGTAATTTGGTTTATTTGGCCGCAATGAGAAAATCAACACCAAAAGAGCACTCTGACGCGACAAAAAGATCGAGAACAGATCACAGAAATTAAATAGCAATCCGGCAATACTTCTTTAACTAATCGACACGCCCCAATGGATCATCTGGATGAATTCGACAGCGACGACATCACCGCATCCATTGTATCCGAAGCCCAACGAAAAGCTCAATCCGAATTACGATCCACATCCGAAATATTAAAACTTGCCGGGGTCGTTTTACGCGATCGTTCCTCCTCCTCCTCATCTTCCCTCGCATTAGGGGGAACCAACGGAATTAAAACTTCCACCACCAATGCCTCGGTATCCTCCTCCTCCCCTCGATCCACATCCCCTCCCGTTGGCACCTCTTCGGGTTTATTAGGATTAGGAGGAGGCAACCTAAGCGACGACGAAGACACCGCCAACCATGCCATACCCGAGTACTCGCATCTCCCCGGAAAATTCGGCTCCCTCTCCTTCACTAACTCGGTCGAATTGTCAAACTCCCCCATCAATCGAACGCAACTACTCAGCAAATTGGATGGACTAGAAAATAGCACCGCACCCCGGATGTTGGATCGTCAAACCATTGGCGTGGGGGATGTATTGGCCGGTGTGGCAAGTGCTCGTGCCAGCATGGGATCGGGGTCGGGATCGGAAGTGACCAATGCGAGAACACGTTCGGCAGTCGAAGAAGCCATGGGAAATGCCGTGGCGGCTTCGGGACGGATGAAACAACGAATGGCACGGAAACATAATGGTTTGGTGGGGGTCAGTGGTGGTTCCAGCGATTTGTTATCGGCGTCTCGGATTTCGACCATGGCCATGGGAGAGATGGAGACGGCGAGGTTGCCAAAGGTTTCGCTTTCGGAAATGATGCCGCTGTGGGTGAAGCGAAAGATTGAGGCGGAGACGGGAGGAAAGCAGCATGGGGTTTCGTCGGCGTCTCCGGTGGGAAGTGGGAGTGGGAGTGTTAAGGATGACAATGGGGATTCCACCAAATCATCTTCCACAACAAAAACAACAACTAAACCAGCAGAATTATTTTTTGGGCAGTATGAAATGCATCCATCAGATACAATCATTACTCATGAATTTAATCGAGGCGATTGGACATGGACTACGGAATGGAGTCCCGATGGGAAATATTTGGCAATGGCGACAGAAAATCATGATTTATCAATTGTGGAGGCAGGCATGTCCACGCCAGTTTGGAAAGTGATTCATGACAATCGTATAGGTAGATTAAAGAATGATACAACTCATACCATTCGTGCAATTGCATGGGGAGGGACATTTATTGCATTGGGTGGTACAGGCGATGCAGTATCGATTGTTGAACCATATACACCTTCATCATCTGGGACGAGCAGCTCCAACTCTGCCAGCAATACTAAAAGACATTCCTTTCGCATTGTAGATATCATTACTGAAACGGGATTTGTGGGTGCTCTTAGCTGGCAAAAGAATTCAAATATATTGGCCATTGGAAATAGAGAAGATCAATGTTTAGTTGTGGAAGTTTGTCGGAATAAAGATGGGACAGTGAATAGCAATATATTGCACAATATTGAGCGAACGGATTGGGTAAATGCTGTTAGGTTTAGTCCTGGTGGGACGAAGCTTGCGATTGGTGATCGAAGTGGACTACTCTCTGTATATTTGTTTGTAGTGGCAGAACAAGGAACACCACCGGCATTATCTACTTTGCAAGATATTACTATGGAAGATAACATACTGGATCTTCAGTGGTCACCGGATGCTAAGTACATTTATGCCGGAGGAGAAGATTATTGCGTATCCGTCATTGGTACTTCCAAATGGGATGTCTTACAAAAAATTGGAAGGGATCGATGGGTACCTTTTTTGGCACCTTCTCGTGGAGGGTCTTATTTGGTAGCGGGGGGCGAATCATCACAAGTATCGCTTTTAGATGTCAAGAATCAATGGAAGGAAGTCACATCTCTTCCAGTAGAAGATGGGACGACATTGTTTGCAAGATGGCACCCAAAAGATCAATACTTTGCAATATCGGGACAATTTAACCATGTGGTTGTTTATGAAACTTCTTGCAGAAGATTAATGCAAGATAAATGCCTGCGTTCAAAGTCGTCCATATTGGCAGTAGAGTTCTCACCCAACGGGAAAATTCTTGCTGTTGGAAATGAAACAGGCATTGTTACTTTCTTTGATGCGATGTCACCAGCATTTGTCACACTCTATGAAACTGTCATTGGCAGTGGCGGCGAAATGACCTTGCGATGGAGCCCCAGCGGGAGAAATATTGCCATTACCAGTGGCAGCACTTTTGTACTTTTGGACACTGTCTACTCAGGCAAAGCAGGGACGCATCCACAAAGTAACGCACGATTTTTAGTGAAAAAGGTGATTCAAGGAGGAGTTAATTTTGTTTCCTTGTCCTTCAGCCCCAAAAGCGAGTGGCTGGCTTTGACCGGCGAGGAGACAACAATCATCAATGTGAAACATGGCTGCAGCTCTGTACGAGTGCTAGAACAACAAAATGTCCTTTCTTCAGGATGGTCTCCCGATGGTTCTGTGTTTGCCATAGTTGGGAAAAGAGACAACTTGTCTATTTATGATACAAAAGGATCCTCTCCGAAAGATTGGGAGCTTTTGTTTTCAATTTCATTAAGCGTAACAGTACTTGCGCTTTGCTGGGGACCTTCGGTGAATAAAGGGCTGCAGTATCTTGCATTTGGAGGAGAACACAAAAAGGTAACAATATTAGAAGTTAGAACGCTCGAACGAACATGGGAAACAGTGCTTCAGATTCCATGCAAGTCCAATGTTAATGATCTTGACTGGAATAATAGAGGCATGCTATGTATGGACGATGACGAAGGGGTTGTATCAATTGTTGACTTGTCATATCTCAAATCTGGACGAGCTGTCAATGAGATGAATTACAACTGGCAAAGACAAGGTGTAATATGTACAATGAAATTGACAAGGAATCCCGGAAGGAATTCAATAACATCATTGCGCTGGCTCCAGTCTACTGCGGTTCGAAACAATCGTAACTTGCTTGCAATCGGTGGGTCTGATGGTGTTGTAGAAATAGTGGACTTGTCAGAACGCCAGAAGTTAGAGGCTTCATCATAATGCTATTATTTTTAGATTTTTAGGTTAATTTTTGAGTACCTACTTGAAGTCCAGAACATCTACTCATTCCGCCCCCAACCGTCGAACATTATTTGGCACATATACTATTTAGCAACTCAGGCCACAATGAACGAACAATGAAAACCCACATTACTCTACAGTCGCCTCAGCCGAGCTCTGTTTCCACAAGCTGCAAAAACAAGAAAATATGTAGATAACAATATTTTTTACGAGAAAAAAAAATAGAATCAAAGCAATGGAAGTCGCGTCAGCATACCTTGGGAACCAATATTTTTTAACCCCGTCATGTACATCAAGCCATGCCATACCCTTCCCCAGCAACAGTTCCACAGCCCGTTTGGCACGTTCATCGTCCCACCCCAATGTTCTAGTCATGTCTTCTGCCGTAACCATTCCATAAGCACCACAGCTATCATCCTCTGCTAAATTCATCACTTTCATGTGATCATCATCCAACTCCTCTGGAACGGAGACAATCATGACTGAATGGCCTACTTTTAAAGTGCGAAATCCTGAACCCAATTTTGACAGTTTCTTCACAGAGGTGATGATGTCTTCTTCACTGTAAGAGCTTTTATTTTTCGATTCAGAAAATTTGAACTTGGTTCCTCTTTCAGTGAGGATTTCTTTCACTTCTGAAACTCTGCAAAGGAGGCGGCAAATACAAATAATGAATACAAATGAAAAATCAGATGGAATGGGAAACAATGCATTAATACTCAAAACACAACATGCTTCCAATAAAATCATTTTCTTACCGTATTAAGCCGCCATTTCTTGACCGACTTGCGAGACAAACTTCAGCGACCTTAACAGACAACTCATAATAAAACTCTCCAATACCTAGCATGCTCCCCCAGAACCCCTTTTCTGCAGAAAGTGGGTCAACACCTGCATTGAAAAAAAGGAATTATTAAATAAATAATAGCTCTCTACAGAAAGGTGAAAATCCAAACCACTTTGGTTGCCTACCTAATGGGGCACACATGTCTAAAAATTTCGCTCGAAAAGCAGGATCATGTTGAATTTCATGCTTGTGTTTCTTTGCAAAATCGGCCAATTTTACCTCGAGTTTTTCAACAGTCTCCATAGCCGATGCAAGCGAGACTGCTTTGAGTTCTTCTGCTTTTTTGGCATAACTGCGTAGGAAATTGCATCGTGTTTCAAAGCATTGCATAACATGATTTAGTTCTGACATCAAAGCGTAAAATATTATTAACGATGAAAATAAAAAATAACACTCACGCCCCTCTCCCTGCGCGTCCTACGCCTACTCCTCGCCTTCTATGTGCCATATTTTAATATTGGGTTAGAGTTTTTGCTGATCGCGATGTATTACCTCCAACATGTAATCTATTTGGGCTTGGTATCGTAACGGATTCTAAATAATTATGTCAGTGCAACTTTAGATTGGTGGGCGAAAAAAATTAATGATGATGATCCATAGTGTATTTTTTAGTTGTCCATCTTGGGTGAATAGTGAAACAAATAAATAGTGAGATGTTTTTGCTCGCTCTTGCATTCTTGAACCCTTGTGCAGCGTCAAGCGTCAAGGGTCAAGGGCATGCACAGTGCACAGCGTGCAGTCGCAAGTCGTCGCTAAACATATCGAAATATCGCTAACGAAGAATCGCCTCTCGATAGATCTCTCTCGCTAATAGAAGATCCATGTAATGTCGGAATTTAGTATGGTTCACGTGGGCTCAAAAGATCGTCGTCTGTGTACAAAATGCCGCGGAACAGAAGCCGCCAGCGAGCCGCCAATGATCGAGCGGTATTGTTCCTACCATTTTCCAGTTCAGTTCCCGAGGTTGTATTCTATCAGAACCTTCATCAACCCATCCGCGACGCACGACATAAATAATCAAACAGAGTTGTAAGTTGGCATACCATACTACCATCAAGAATGGATGCCCCTTCATCATATCAAGGTCATGCCAGCCGGCTCTCGTCTGTCGTCACATTCGCACTTCTTTTGCTCCAAGCACAAATTCAATTCTCTGCTGGATTTGCAACGTCGTCTTCAATATCAAACAAGCCGGGGACACATCATGCTTTCGAACGAGCTCCTCCGAACACACGAATTGTGACTGCAATCAATAGTGAAACTCAAACAGCCGGCTTCATCGATGCCGAAGATGGCGAGGCAGTGAGTGAACTTCCTGAGTTGAAAGGAGCAGTTGCACATGCGGAATGCCTTGAATTTATACTGGAAGATCATAAACCTCTGGGGTGCTCGGTGGAAGAGAGTTTAGCGAACGAACCAGACGGAGCAAGATATGTGTTTGTGGCTCAGGTAAGTAGCTAGTGGGCAACTGCTTTAGGTATCTCGTCAATTTCCAGCTGTATTTTCCGTGTCAGCGTTATTAAATCGCTAATTTTGATTTATGTAAAAATTCAGATAACTGAAGGAGGAAATGCCCAAAAAGCTGGTATTAAAGTTGGCGATGTCATCGTGCAACTTTCAGGGACGTTTGACGAAGTTATGGACGTGGCAGGATTAGGACTGGACAAAATGTACGTGGCAAAATTATTTCTTTTCCCTCTCTCAAACTGAGAATTTTTATCTTTTGATAATATGATATTGAATCATCTCGAAATCTTTCGCGCTCAATTCTATTGGCAACCAATGTCTTCACTATGTTTGCAGCCGCTCGCTGGTCTCTGGTAGATCTAGGGAAAGTCCACTCATTGTCCGCACGGCAAGGGGGTCCGATGTTATGGAGCGCCACGAAATGGCATTGGTGGAGTTGTGTATCATCGGCGACGATGCAGCAACTGCAGATTGCATAACTTCAATTTACAAAGCAGACGATGACGTCTACAGTCCCAGCGACAGCGACATGGCAATGTGCGACGAAGACGATGGGACAGAGTGTCTACTAGATTCAATGTGGGATTCTTGGTCGGACGGTTTGCCATCATCAGCAAATGAGGAGAAGGCGGAGGAGGAAGTAAAGGAAGTAAAGAAAAAAGTTGCGCCATGGAGTTCTAGGTCATCTGGCAGCGGGACCTATGTCAGAGATCCCAAGACTGGCGAAATGAGAAATATTGACGAATAAATTATGTTGCAACAATTTTCATCATGGTTAATTCAGGGCGGTTGAGAAGTGCACTATGACATTGGATTGTGGCACAAACTATTTTATGGACATATCTGAGAACAATCTAATCTGTGATTTGAATTATTCGCAATCAAACATTGAGGGCAGCTGTTGACGAATGATAATAATATGAAAATCAGACTAAAAACTTATTTTTGTATGGTACTCCATCGTAATCATTTTTATCACTGCCCTATTTCATTGTTAAATTCCAAAATCAGATACTCCTGTTATTTATGTCATTCAGCAGTCGCAGTTTGCAGTTACGGGATTTTGGCGCGCCTCAAATAATAGAAGCAAAGATCAAAAGGTCTTCCACAGATTTTTTTTTGTAAATGAAGACATTATGTACTCGCGGAGGAGGAGGAGGAGGATGTAAAGGAGTTCTCAGTCAGGATCACCTGCCCAGCGGGGCCCAAGACTGGCGAAATGAGAAATATTGTGGATTAAATTATGATACAATATTTTCATCGTGCAATATTCAGAACGACTGAGGAATGCCTTATGATTGAATTGTGATGAAAAGTTTTTATAAACATTGTTGATTAAGTATGCATATTCTGCAGATATGAAAATACTAGTATGCAATTTCTGTTCCTCATTATCAAGTATAGGTGGTAGCAGTGAGTAATGGTATTGACATCATTAAAATCAGAGTCTTGACTGGAGATGCGGTGCTCTATCTCAATTATTTGATACTTTCCATTTCCATTAATTGTTGCTTCATCATTTTCCCACGAGGCCTATTGGCCATGAGAGGGATTATTTGCTAAAATCTCGGCAAACTATAAAATCATCCAAATCAAGATTGTATCTTTTTGTAGAAAATTACCCAATGTTTCCATCATCTTCTGTGATTGTGTTGTTAGATAACTGCTACTACAATTTTCATAAATGAAAGAATGGTCAATCTATAATGATCAAACAGCATGATCTATTAGTTCAATATGCTGCTAAGCTATATCACTTTCATTGAAACCCATTATACATAGGAAACCTCTTGCACCACACCCATTGTCTTATCATCATTCAGTGAGACAATCCCCTGTTCCTGTGCAAGTTGTGAATATATTCCTCCGTTTCTCAACAAATCCTCAGGATGTCCCATTTCTAATATTTGACCCTGTTCTAAAACAACCACTTTATTCACACCCAGTGACCGTACAACGCCGAGGCGATGTGTTACCATCAACATACAGCGTGTCCTATCCATTGCTGATTTCAATGCCTCAACTACAACCTTTTCGCTTTTGGAGTCAAGAGCAGCGCTGGATTTGTAAAAAAAATTTGAACAGTTAGACATGCAACAAAACAATTAAACGAAATAATTGATTGGGGTAAATATTTTACAAGAAAGAAAGCATGATCTACTTACGTTGGTTCGTCCAGTAAGAGCACGTCAGGAAACCGCACTAATGCTCTTGCAATGGCAACCCTTTGTCGTTGACCTCCCGACAAAGTTCTCCCTCCTTCTCCAACTCTTGTATCCAGTTCCAATCCCAGATCATTGCTTTCACCAGTTACTGGCAAACCTGCCAACGCCAATGCTTCCGCCACTGCATCCCTGTATTTCTCACTGTAGCATTCTTCTCCAGTCTCTTCGTCAATACTGTCCTTTTCAACACCATAAAGCACATTGTCGATGAGTGTCATTGGGAAGAGATGCGGTTCCTGTTCTACCACAACAATCTTTGATGCAATTTCATTTCGTGTCATGTCTTTCAAGTTTTTCCCTTCCAAGGTGCATGTTCCCGTTGATGGATCATAAAAGCGAAGGATTGTACGAAGCATAGATGATTTCCCTGACCCACTTCTCCCGACGATTGCAACTTTGTCATTTTCGCAAATATCAAGGTTGATGTTTGTCAATGCTGGCTTCTCCATGGCTCCATATGTCACTGACATGTTCGACATTTGAATGACGGTTTCTTTCTCCTTTTCGTCCCTAACATCATTGATCAATTTTTGCGCAGCATTCAACTCCATCAAAGTATCTCTCACACCTGTTGGATCATTCACAATTGGCACACGCCGAATTAAGTCAAACACATTTGTGCTCGCACCAACCGCCGCCTGAATCTTCGCCCACTGATCCCCAACCTCATTCGATGATTCCAGTACAAAGTTAACATAGAACAAAAAAGACGTAAGCTTTGCTGCTGGAAGAGCCCCTGAGCGCCCCAGGGTCCAACAGCTGTATAGCAACAAACCCTGCAGCGCCGCTTGCAGTGTGTCGCTGACAAACTTATGCGATCCATACGCCCACGCCTGCACCTCTTCCAACCTCAATGCGTCATACTGCGACGACTCATACTTGACCGTCTCCGTTGACACGCCATCAAATGCACGTACTGTTTCGCTCATGGAGAAGGAAGTTTCGGCCACTGCACTAGATACAGCAAATAATTCTTGCACCTTCTCTGCGAGGGTACGAGTGAAGTCACCATACAGCATGGAGGCAATGGCAACCAGTCCGATACCGGCAAAGGCGACAAATGCCAACTTTGGCTGGATTTTCAGAAGGTAGACAGATCCAAAGAGAAACTGGGCCAATTGGCGCAAGACAATGTTGACGTGGAACGATACTACCATTCCAATTTTATTGACGTCATTGTTCAGTCGGGAGAGGAGGAATCCTGTTTCATTGATGACGACAATTGGCACGGCAGTAAGAACGATGGTGATGGCAGCTGGAATGACGATGGTCACGACTACAATAAGAATAACGACCTAATAATCACCTGTTTCGTTGGAGTCAAAGAAGGCAGCTTCTTGGAGCAAGAGGTTTCGATGTAACTTGACTCTAACATTGTAGTTGGCACGAGTGCCTTCACAATTGAGTTTCATAGCAAGCATTAAACATAAATAGTTAATGGTGAGATAACATATTTCGCTATGCTGACGCAAGCATGAAATCGTTTAAAAGAAGAAACACAAAACGTACCAGCAATCCAAAACAAAGCTCCCCTGAATCCTGTAAACAATGCCTCAAAAACATGCGACACACCCAATCCCATTAACGCCCTCAACAGTAATTTCTTATCCGGCTCACCAGCCGCCACGCAACTAATGCATGCGCTGTAATAATGAGGAATAATACTTGACATAAAGGCACCCAAAATGAGATATCCGAAGGCAGGAACCAAGAGTGACGAATCATATCCTACGAGTCGAATGAGACTCTTTCGTGATTCGTTGAGTCTACGGAAGCCTTCTCTTTTTCCTACTTTTTCTTCTACTTCCAATTTCAACGTTTTCTTCAATGGAGTTTTCTTTTTCGCGTCTATTCTCTCATCCGCTATTTGTGCTGTAGCAGTTTGTGGACGCTGCTTACTGCGAAGGAACAATAATTTCTTCAGCCGATTCCTCAATTTCCGTCTGTTATTTCCGCCCAATATTTTTTGGGCGCGTTTTTCAGCTATCGATTGAACAACGAAGCGTGAGAAGAAAACCATGCTTTCAGATACTTTCATGGTTCGGGGCTGAAATGCATTTACTCGCGATTCGTTGTTTTCTTCATTTTCAGGAGAGATTGCAATGTCTCCATTTATTTGTACGGTGCTGCTGGCACAGAGTGCAGAATTGCAAAGTTTACGCTGAAGTTGTTGATGATCTCTATTAAATGATGGAGATGAACGAGAGTAAATTATTCTCTTGTAGAGTTGGTTTGTGCCCGCATTTTGTTGCGGTTTGGAATAACGGGGAGAAACTAACGCAGTTATTCCACTATTGATTGACGCAACTGCCAGTAGTGTGGCAATCACAACATTACGACTCATCTTGATTGTGTAGGCGTATGTTATTGCTCTTCAGATTTCGGCGATGATAGGCAATTAATTCAACTGCACCGAACCGCCGACGGATTATCGATAAAAGTATTTAAAAAGTGGATGGAGGTTGCCGACGAATGAGTCCTTTTGTGCACGTAGCATTTGTGGCCGATTGACAAGCAGATAAAGCTAATGGATTATTTGATGGATGGTTGGGGTGGACGCAATGAAAAATTGTGAGAGGCGGTTGGGAATTATTTGTTTGGTTGATCGATAGAGAAGATGTTGTGTTCTTTGTTCTTTTCTGCATGTAGATTTGTGCAGTTCCTCGAATGCAGTTCATGAAAGGATTCCCTCATTCATCAGGTTCATTCAAAGACAGACTTTTTTGTGGCTGTGGCTAGCTGGGGTACGTCATACTGACTCGACTCAAATTCACTTGTTACTCCGACATGTGCCCTGCGATGTGCCCGACAGGGCGAATTAAAGCAACTCTGCAGTGAAAGGTGATCTTAAGATCTGACAAATTAATTTAATGAATATCTTATACCTCTAGAGTAGAGAGAGATAGCAAAATAAATCGCTCGGACTCGGAGAAACCCTTTATTCCCTGAAGATAATATTATTATTTGTTCTTTAGTATTGATAGTGTTGGCTTGAGATTATTTCATAAGGAAAATATAGATTGATTGTTTGTTGATAATACACACGGTTGAAATTGAAGAAGTACGAAATCATAATTTTATTTTGGGGGGGCTGGATGGTTGGTTATGAAGGTGCACATGATGCAAAAACCAAGTAAAATTAACAATAATGAGCAAAAAGAAGAGGCGTTTTTTCTGATAATTGCTGCAGAGCGACAAATTATGTCGTATCCTGTATGTTGATATTCATGGCAGACCTTTTTTCTTCTGCTCAATAGCTCGTTTCACAGCCTCGATTTTTGATTGCACCGCCCCATATTCTCTCCGTGCTTCTTCCACTGTGACAGCCGATCCCTTATCCCCAGTTGCATCTTTTGTAGAACCAAAACCACCACTTGAAACATCATTCTTTTTCCGCCGGGAAGGCCGAACCGCCAGCGTTTTCCCCATGAGTGCACGCCCATCCAATCTCGAAATAGCCAGCCGCGCAGACTCTATTGAATTGTATTCTACAAACGCATACCCTTTGGATTGTTGTAAACCCGCAATATATTTGGCCGGCATTTGAGACTTGGAATAATTAGAAGAATTTGGTCTGTCTTGTATGCTGGGATTGTGTGTGGCAATGTGAATTCGTACTATGGTGCCGTAGGGACAGAATAATTTTTGGAGATGGAGGTCACTAATTCTAGGGTGCAACCCACCAACGAATAAACTGGGGGTGTCGCAGGCAGATTCAGGCACGGCGAGCGGACGTCGACCTTGTTCCGAGACATTCTTTTTAGTGGTGGCTTCGACCGATGATGGAGTCGTCTCGCTGGGTGTCGTGGGGCGTATGGGTAGAGCGGGGGTCTGATTTTCTGCATTACCGACCGAGCCTTGGCCGTCGTCAATTATTCCACCTAGCATCTTCCTTGGGTCGCTTTCAACCTGTTCCTCTATCCACGAGCCGTCTATCTTGGGTGGTTGTCGGCGTTGCTGTTTGGTTTTACAGTCCAAATAATATTTATGTCGGGTGATCTACCTCTAGATAGTCTCTCTCTAGAGAGAGTATCGATGATACAATATTTTTTGTAAGTAAAGGGGTAGTACTGTCTTCCGTTTATTCTACTGATTCCAATGTGACAAAGGTCTGATCGATCCCGTTAAAACAGCGTTAGATTTGAATCCTTGCGGAAGATTGTTCTTTCACCATGGCGTCGGCCTGCGTCGGCGGCAGGAGATGTACAATGTACGATAATTTAATCATTCATAACAAAGCAAAGGGCGACATTCAATTATTCTAACGAGATAGATGCGAGCAAACAAGTGACCACCGTTTCTTTTCCTGGACGAGCCTACTATTGTTTTTGGACAGAGGCGGGTAGTGAAGCGACGCCAATGACAAAAGCCCATGAAAAAATGAAGACCAACAATGAGAATGCCGCTGGTTCGTTGGAAGAAAAACCAAAGAACCATGACAAAACAGCAGCAAAAAAAGAAAGTGACGACCCCCCGAATTGGTCATTAGCCGAAGAAATGCAACTAATCGAGCACATGATGAAGAGCGTCGAATCTGATGTTGAAACTTCCGAAATGTACTCCCTTTTTCCTCAGAAATCTAAAGAGGAAATCAAAGCTAAATGGAGATCACTTTTGTCTTCCTTGTTAGATTCAGTAAAGAGAAAACATAACGAAATCGATAATGGTCTCCCGACAGATAAAAATGAGGCACCAAGTCCAACCAAAAAGTTTAGAATCGATAACACGGGAAATGTGCCGATGTGGACTGCAGATGAACTCGATTGCTTGCAAGAGATAATGAAGACATACCACCATTACTGTGAGAGCCATTTTTTTCTGTTTTGAATCTTAATTTCTTTTTTGTCACTAATGTCCGTATCGCATTTATCGATGCGTTTTTCGTCTCAATTTCTTCATTAGCAACTGCTCCTCGTTGGGATGACATCGCCTATCGCTTTCCTGGGAAGTCACCAATAGATTGTTTATCACAATGGCAAACTATGGCCCTGCCAGATCAAGTCAAAGGCAAGGGTTCATGGTCAAACGAAGAAGATAGCATTCTCCGTGCCAAGCGTGCTCTATACGGGAGAAAATGGAGCAAAATTGCCGAATTCCTCCCTGGGCGCTCAGGAAAGCAATGCAGAGAGCGCTTTGTCAATCACTTAGATCCACAATTAAAGAAAGGAGAATGGACGGATGACGAAGAGGCATTATTGATTGGAATGCGCAAGAATCACGGGAATAAGTGGACTATAATTTCCAATTATCTTCCAGGTCGATCAGGTGAGAGAGAAAAAAGTATTTGTTCTCTCGCTAGCAATCGCCTTGGCGTGTCTAGGTAGCTATTTTTCAAATCTCATTTGTGACCTTGTTTTCTACCCAGACAATGATGTCAAAAACCATTGGTATTCAACCATTGCACGTAAATTTCAAGATCATGGCGAAGAGGTGAGCCTTGCTGCTTTCAGATACAAACCATACATTTTTTTTCGTGCTTCCTTGTTTCTACTGGTACTTCAAATTGAACTTCGATATTTTTGCTGTGGACTTATGAAGAAATTGACAACCGCTAGTATGCAGCAGGTTGTTTCATTAGTTAAAGCAGGCATTGTTAGTCCAGATGTGATCAAAGACTGGCCTGATTTACCACCCATTGAACTTGGTGACAACAAGCATACCCATCTATCAGGACACGCAGGCACAACTCCTTATGCAACACATCATCCACCATATCATGGATATCCGCCCGGGCCACTTCCCCCTCATCCTGGGTACAATTACAATTTACTGCCGCAGTATGGTTATGGCGGTTATGGATATCCGCCACCTCATATTCATCACCAACCCCCTGCAATTTCTTATCCTACTGCTGGCAGGAATGGAGTTCCTCCACAATCACCTAACTCACCCCCGAAGGACATAAATGTAAAATGCGACAACCCGGCCGAAGCTAAAAGTGAGCGTCATCAGAAGGGATCATGAGTGAGGCATTATTTAGACAAGATGATTGTATTACGCTTACTAGTAATTGTAATTATTTTATACAATGTTCAGAAAGTTAAAACAATTGGTCTAAATGATAACTTATGCTTTTCAGATGTAAATTGGGCAGGCTTCACGCACACTGTGCTCTCCCTTAAAATTAATAACTTAAAATCGAGCCAAAAGGCAACAAGAACTTTACGAATACGATCTAGTGCATTACATAAATAATTTTGCACACGATTTCTTGATATTTGGATTTCTATTTCAGTTGAGTCCAAACGATTTCTTCGTTTCATTTTGCGTGTATGGCGAATGCTGATATCGTGGCAGGCAGTAGGTTGTCTACTGCCTTAGTACACCATCTCCCTCAGTAATGTGTGGATTAAATCACGTTGAGGAATCCCACATACGAGGTCGATTAACAGCCATCCAAACGCAATTAGAGCCCACATGTTGTAGCAATACATATTAGTATTTCAAGATACTCCGCAAATCATTACAACCCATGTGTGTTGCAGAGTGCCAACGCAAAACCAATTCCTTCAAATAATCTCCTCTCAGCTTCTTCATAGTATAATGTATGCCGAAAGAAACTTCGTTGAATATTATATCCCATTAAACCCCCCATTCAAAGTTAAAGCTTGAATAACACAAGCGACAATGCAATTATCATCATACCCCCAATTACCGAATACGTCACGACCGTATCATCTGCATCATACCGATGTGCCGTCGGTATCAACTCCTTGAATGCAATAATCACCATCATTCCACTCACCAACCCAAACAAAATAGCATATGCAACCTGCGTAAACGAATTGGCCAACACTGCCCACCCAAGCAATGCTGCAATTGGTTCTGAAATCCCCGAGAGACAACCCCACAAGAATGCCTTGCGACGATTACCGGTAGCATAATAGATAGGGAGGGCGACACACAATCCCTCGGGAATGTTGTGGATGCCAATGGCAACTGCTAAAACCGCTCCCACGGATGGATCATTGAGGGCGGCCACGAAAGTTGCAAGACCTTCGGGAAAGTTGTGTAGGCCTATGGCCAAGGCGGTGTTTAGACCCATCCGTACTAATTTTTTCTGTTCATCATCATGCGCTTGAAGATGTGCGAGAGGATTCGCTTTGGACTTGTTGCTGTTACTGGCTTGCTCGTCATGTTTTGGAGGTGCATTTTCTATAGACACTGAAGTTTGAACCACCACATTATTCCTCCTATTTTCTTGAAACTCATCTCCTTCTACCTCATCACCTCGGTCTTTTGTTGTCTGATCTAATCCATTTCCCTGTTCTTCAAAGGAATCTTCCTTTGACGAACTTCCCCCTTCTGACGAATTGTCATTGCAATTTTCACTGGACGCAATCGTATTCTCCAAAGGGGCATTAATTTCCTGATCGGCCCTTTGATGCCATTCGTTCAACTCGGCAACCGGATCGTCTGAGCAGCCTACACAATGCGGTGCGGGTATGTCCGATTCATTATCACTTGGACTGTGACTGTGCTGTGAATCGTGAATATCCTCGCCATGATGGTGATGATGGCCACCACTTAACATTGTGACGCCTAAATCAACCATCTGCATAGCATTGAATGACAAAAGTATTGATGAGATCCTCAAAAATTAAACCACAGATATTATTTAATGGCAAAAGTAATTTCACAACACTATCGCAAGAACCTTTCATTCAACTATAACTCACCTTCATCGCCAGAACCCCCCCAAAGAAACTCAGCGTCGCATAAATATACGCTAAATCCTCATCGTGCCCCGCATCCTCAAATGCCAGTATACTTTTGGCAAAAATCTCGACAAATGATACATAGGTCATGACACCCGCCGAAAATCCCAAGGCGGCCGCTAATACTCGTCGCGAGGCAAGTTTGACCAAGGACGGAAAAAAGACGACAGATGCTCCAATGGCGGTGGCGGCCCCAGCGCCAAATACGAGGGCTAGGGCGATGCCTACATTTTGCTGGGCGTTGGTCGACGTCTCTGACATGATTGAAGATGGGGTTCTTATGTTTTGGATGTGGTGCGTTATTAGATTTTACTGCTGAGCTACGAAGGCCGCGTAATCATGTCTGTAGAAATGAATACGGACGTTGATGAATATGGATTCTGGGTGATGCTGTTCCAGAACTATCGAGCTTGTTTCACTTTCTGTTCCGCACAATACCTAGATTGTTGTTATTGTATGATGTAGTCCGTCGGTGCGTGGAGGCCGGAGGATTTTTTTATCTTCAAGCCTTGAAGCTCGGCTTTGTGACAGTTTGTGACCCAGCCAGTTCCCAGTAGGGTTCAGAAGATTCTTCATTTCAAATCTTGGGAGGAAGTTCCGAGTGTAATTTCCGGAACTTCCGTAGAAACTTCATTAGCAATTTCCTTTGTCATGTGTCAAATGTCATCAGTTGTACTCGGCGGGGGGATAGCTAGCTGCTACAAGAGCTGCCAGACCGTGCCCTCTCCCACCATGCAAAAACAACAAAACTAGAGGCTTTTTTGTAAATATCCGGAAGTTCTGAGGAAGTTAATATTCGGTTTGGAACTTACGGGTGGAACTTTCTGTAAGTTCCAGGCGATAAAAATCCGGAAAATGAATCTTCTGAACACTAGTTCCCAGTTCGTGTTCGTTGTGCGGTCGCTCGATTTCTTTCGTTGCGCAAAAAATAATAATTGCAAATGCATCCGCGGGTAGTAGTATGCGTGGTGTCCTTTGTCCGGTGCTTCTCATTTTCTTTTGAAGTCATTCCATCTTAACAAATGGCATGACATCTTCTGAATGGAGGTAGTATGTCAGTAATATGAGTACGTACTACCTTCTTTCCAAAGCAATTTTTTTCTCGTCAACTCCATAACTAACATGCAGACACGGGAAGGACATAGGTACCTTCTTGGAAATCCAAAATGAGGTGCAGGTATTCCACTGCCATTGAAGATGATGGCAACCATAAGGACTCCTGCCAGGGCAAGAAGGACCAATGCACAAACAATGATTGGGATGATTTCATGCCTCGTGCCCGAACTTGTTGTTGTTGCCCTGGCCCTGGACCTGGATTTGAATGTGTGTACACAAAGATGCTTTTGTCAGGGATTGGTGTCTTCGGGCCTAACTTGGATCCCTTGAAACCACAAGAAAGACACTTGTGAAAGGAAGATACTCAAAAAAAATCCAGAGAGCTATGGATGCACAGATACATTTGGGATACTAATATCAGAAGAAAATCCCAGAGAATGTGATTTTTATTTACCGATGTGATTTGATATTGGCGGCAGCGAAGCCAGCCAAATCAAACACGCCACATGAAGACAGACAAGTACCATCATTGCAAGCAAAACACAAAATTCAAATAAAAATGAATCTTGAAATATTTTCTACATGGCACTTTTGCAAGAGTCATTATGCCACCCAGTTTCAGACACCTCCCCCAAGGGTTTCATTGTTGTAATTGTTGTAAAACTCAACTATCTTACATATCAATTTTGTGGGAAGTGGGAAGGGTTGATAGGTCAAAATAGGGGTGTGACAATGATGGTTGTCTAGATGTATACTCCCAATGGGGGAGATGTGGAGGTGGTGTGTGTGGTTGGACAAAACATTGGGGGTGTTTTTGCTTTTGATGGATTGCCTGAGGTAGACGATGACAATGATTACAAATCACGATGACAAAAAGCGGTGTAAATAAAATTATGCATGATTTGAAATATACTTGGTTGTGATCTGTAAAGAAATGTACAGCAAAAAACCCTCTAAAGAAAAATGCTCAAAGGTAAGAGGGTTCAACACTCAAAACAAAGAGAAAGATAATAATTATACACATTACTACTTGACTAAGTCATGATTTTCCAAAAGAAGTTGAAATCAAGGTTTGGCATCGAAGCAAACAACAACAAAATGTGGCATGCCATCAAAATGAAAAAGGCTTATTGTAAAAGATGTGGCATTTCGCAAACATGTTTTTGTTTTTAGACATGTCAAATTGCATCATATCAATAATTAATCTCTTTTGTTCGGTTTAATTTGTTCTTGCAAAAAATTATGAGCACAAAATGAATGTTTTTGATCAGGGTAATGGATATTGAAATTAGAGTAGTTTTCTAAAAACAAAATGTGTCATACATAGTTGCCGTAGAACCAGTTCACAGTGAAATTCATCGACATTCGAGACAAAATTGTGCGATGGATTGACTTCAAATACTTCATTTGGTAAGTGGGGCTAAAAGGGATTTGATTGGAAAGTAAAAATTAATTTGCAATATTATTTTAACCAAAAGCATTTAAATCATCCTCAGGTGGACGCCATCTGGCCTTCTCCTCTCCCCGAAATGGCAATCGATGCATCGAACCATCATCATCAAACTTGACTGTCACAATAATCTCCTCGCCCATAATTTTGACCGGATCTTCCACAACCGTCCCGGCACACCAGCCTTCAGCCTCGTTCCAAAAGTATTCCACTCGAATTCCATTTTGTATTTGATTCGCCCAGGATGGAAGCTGCTGTGTTCCCACTTTCAACTCCTTCTGTGAGTCTTCTGCCGCTTTTAGACTTGCGGTGTCTGTTCCTATTTCTTCGCTAACGGTAGCATCGTTATCCCCATTTCCCATTGCACTACCAAGTGAAAGAGACTTTGCCATTTTTCGTGCTGAATCCATGGCCAGGATAGAACTCAGCTCTCGTAATACCATTCTCAATCTTTCCACTCCATCCACCGTCGTCAGCATTTTCACTCTCAATTCCGATGAAAGATTTGCCAATTCTCCAGCCATCATTGCCACAGCATAAATCCGATCTCTTTTATCTGATGCAATATCCAATAAGGACGAAGTAAATGTTTGAAATACTGCTATGCGCTCTTCAGCATCAAAACGTCGTTGTATTGCCTGTGCCATGGGGGCAGATGAAGATGCGCTTTCGAGAATGGATTGTTCCAGTGGAGAAAGTGGAACGGAGGAAGTCTCTAGTTGGTTGTTCAGGATTGCTTGTAAGCTTTGGTGGATGCGTTGGATGAGTTCTGTGGATCCAAGTGTTGCGTAGATATCATCATCGTCATCGTCATCTTTGGCGTCCTCTTCATTATCATTGTCATCCGTTTTTGATTCTGCATTCGCAGACACATCATCATCCAAAAGTTCATCCACTATTGCAATAGGATATGGAATAGAAGACACCACTTCCTTCACACGAAAACGATAAGAACCACGTGCCAAAACAAATAGTGGTCCAGAATCTTCTTCGCCGTCACTGTTCTTCCTATTTGCAGTTGCACTTGCAGCGATGTCGGTCCCTTCTTCCAAAATTCCCATAGACGATGCTTCCGCAGTTGGAGCACCAATCAGTATTTCGCCCGCGCAGCCAATGGCTCCGATTAAATCATCGCTGCTACTAATTTTTGAAACTAAATGACCGTAACACCGCCCTGCTTCTTGTCGCAAATTGGAAGTTGATTCCACGGCCTCCTGAATTACCAATTTATGAACGGCTGCCGCGAGTTCCAATTCGTACAGGGATGCGGTGGTGAGTTCGGATGGCAGATGGGAATTAGGAAGTGGGACGTTCCCATTGGGATTTTCAACGTCAACGAGCAAAGGGATGCGTATATTTTTACGGGGTTGTTGTCGAGTGTAGTAGTTGGAAGATGATGATGTGCTCATTTGTAAGCATGTTGTTCTTGTTGATGTTGGCGTTGCCGACGCTGTATTCGTGATTGGCAAGTACACTTGTGTGTTTGCAGGGTACTGCGATAATTTAATGCGACCGGGTGTGGGTTGCAGTGAGGATGGTTTGATAGAGAAGGATTGGGCGAATAAGCTTGGGAATGACGAATGGTGCAACGCCATCACGATGATGGACGACGTCGCCACTATCCGATTCCGAGAGGCCATGATTACTGTTGGCAATGTATCCGAGATGAAATAATGGTGTCGAGGTCGTTAGAATATGGACTTGAGGATCTCGTGTGGAATAGAACGAAACGGTCCACCTTGTACTGCAATACTATATTGATGCTTCGTCGTGGGTGGAGGTGAGAGGAGGTGAGATGCGCTGTGCGTGTGTTTTTGTTCGGTCTGCAGCAAAAAGCTGTTTCACTACTATGGGTAACACATAAAATATTAACAATTCCTTTTTAGCAGATGACGTTTGCGTCACTGTCACGATCGGTTGTGGACGATGATGTTTTTGCCGATCCGAGTTTGAATGCATCGTTCTCTGCAATCAACCGAGCGATCCGCTTTTCCTACACGACGGAGTGCGAAGACACAGGAGTAGTAACAACTAAATTGCAACATCTGCTAATTGCTTCGACCAACCATGTCCTTGCCAATCCTAAACCTTCAACTCTACAAAACGAACCCGGCCCAATTCGCCAACCAACTACGCCACGCCTGTCACACCATTGGATTTTTCTTACTTCAGCATGACATTCCACCTCCAGTGTGCCACCATGCTCTCCGCGAAACACGTGTCTTTTTTCAAAAACCAACCTGTTCTAAAATGACAATATCCTATGAAAACGAACCGAGCTTTCGAGGATACATGCCATTGGGCGTGGAAAATACAGAGGGGAAAGTAGATGGACGTGAACAAATTGAGTATGCTGCGGAATATCTTTACCAACCCCATGGTGGTAGCATCATGAATCCAAATACCAATCAAATTTTCAATATGCAAGAGGAATCAAAATACTATCATCGTCTTCGAGCCAAAAATCCTTGGCCTGACAATATTCAACCAACATTGCGCCCTGCAATTATTGATTATGTATCGGGTGTGTTGAACGTGGCAGATCAGTTGCGTGAGGCCATGTGCTTGGCTTTGAATGTGGATCCGCATGAAGTGGCTCCACTCTTTGGAAAATTTAATGCAAATTACAATGATGAACCAATTCACGGTACTGGTGGTGATGTCAATGATGATGATGATGTGCCATTTTGGTCTATGAAACTCGTATCCTACCCACCTGTTAACAGTGATTGTATTGAAGAGAAAGAAGTGTCAGGATCCAATACCAACTCACATCCAGACCCGACAAATTCTCTTCAAGGAGTTGGAGCCCACACAGATTCCAATTTCCTAACACTCATACTCCAAGATCCACATCACTCTGGATTGCAAGTTCAGTCAGTTGATGGGACATGGATTGACGTTCCTCCGACAGAAACAAATACACTTGTATGCAACATTGGAGAATTGGCCGAGATTTGGACGGATGGGTACTTCCTAGCGACTCCGCATAGGGTAATGCGTCACTATGACTCTTCAAACAACTTACCGACTGATACTCAGCAAACCAAGAAAGACCAATCCAGGGGGCATGGAAGGACATCGTTGCCCATATTTTACAATCCAAAATTAGACACTGTCATGAAACCCATGGTAGATTTGAAAAACTTGCCATGGGAACGAATCCAGCAAAATCAATGGAGGCGCGAGCATAATAGTATGTTGAGCAGTGTTGGAGAAAACTCATTTAAAAGTTTGGCTAGATCTCATCCTGGTGTGTTTGGACAGCATCATGGTGATTTGAGAATTTTGAATGATGGCAGGATTGTTAAGAGATGACAGTACAACTGATACTTTTTGAAGGAATTGAAAATAATGTGTTCCATCAGAATTATCAAGAAGAAAGAATGATTCAATTTATAATAGTTAAATGACGATGAATTTGGAAGTGGAGCTGCATTTACGCAATTCACACAGAATAAATCATGCACAACTCCTATGTCAGTATTTTTTGTGGTTTGCGAACACTTTTAAGATAGCAGTGATGGTAATGTCAAGGAGCATGGTGCTTGAAACAAAAAATTATTGCTATTTTAATAGTTACAGCATATACAAATCTTACATGAAATATTATAAACATATATTCGACCAAGCGATGATCAACACTAAGCAACTGATGTTGGAGCTTTCGATGATGCTTTCCTAGCACCTTCAATCTGTGCTTTGCGCTTGATTTCGCGGTCAATGCTGCTTCTTATGCTATCGACCCATTGCTTTTTATCGATGTCACTAGACGCAACAACAAGGAATGATTTATTTGGGTGGTGAATGTGGAAGGAACGAGACTTAATGCTTGACGCGGAACTTTCATTATCTCCTATTTTCATCAAATGCAGAGGCAACTCTTCGTGGACTTTGAAGTCACCTTGTGATGACTTGTGTGCATAGACTAATACATCCGAAAACAAAAAGAATCTGTACGTTGAACTCCTACCAGCAAGCTGATGACGCTTTGTCAAATCGCCCTCTTTCACAAACGTTCGTGAAGGGTCATTAAGCAATATCTCACCACTTCGTATGCGGCTTGCAACACTTTTCATCGTCTGCACTGTTGTGTCCTTGACATGAAGCGAGGTGTGGAGGTTTTTCGTCAAACTGCGAATCTCGTCTAAGCTTTCGAAATCTGCAGTCTTCTCGGATACATCTTTACTCTTGGTCTTTTCAGCGGCAATTTTTCTAACAACCTTTTCCCTCTTCACCTTGAAATCGTTAAATTGTTTGACTCGTCCTAACTGTTTACTAAATGCAGAACGCTCCATTGTCATGTCTAGGTATGTTGCGGTGCAAAGTGAATACTCTAGTAAGTCAATGCAGCAGTCAAGCCCATTGAGATCAAGGTGAGCATTGTCAATAGTGGCATTTATAACGCCATGAAAGTGATGCCAATTGGCGCCGAACAACTGACAAGTAAGCTCCTGAAGTGATAACTCGTCCTCTGTTTGGCTATCAACTGATGCAAAATTATCATGGCGAACTGCAAGAGTCCGAAGTAATTCTTGTGCTGGCTTCACGCTTTTCAGCCATGACTGGACAGAAGTGACTAAGTCTATCTCATCTGATACCGATCCCTTTTCCTGCCGCGCGTTGCCTTGTGATTGTCTTGGTAAATGAGACATCTCAATGGGATGGGATTCAATATTATCATAAATATTGAAAAGGTAGTCTCGAAACTTATCGACTGCATCGTAGACCCCTCGAAGATTTGAAATGAATTCATTCCTTGTCATTTTCTTGGGAGGCTTTCCTTTAGTACCATACACCTTGTGCAGATCAGTGTTCAACATGATTATTGCAAACGATACGAGAAATACCGTATCTTGATCTTGAAAAGGGCATTTCTGGAGATCTCCAGCATTGTCTTCCCAGTAACATTGGCTAAAGGTGCTAATTATTCGGTCTATTCTCTGAGCTTCACCCGGAAGACGGAAGCCGCAACTCGTAAGAAAGTGCCTCAAACTGAAATATAATGCAGGAGGGCAATGAAAAAGTAAGCAACGGATGAAAATGGAATGGCAAAAAGTATGACGTGAATTGTGAAAATAGCTAGACAAAGAAAGGCACACGGCTTACCCTTGCTCAATGTTCATGCCAACAAAAGATACAGCCCCTTGCATAGTTAAATCGGATTAGGTTCCAGTAGTCTTTGTCGGTGCCATCAATGCCTCCCTCGCCTAAATAGTCACCGAGCGTGTCAGGATCAATAGATGACTGGTGAATCCTAAGGAAAGAGGCAACATCTCTTGGTGAAGGTGTTAACAGGTGACATGCAATCAGGTAATCTAGCCCCTTCTTAAGTCCCTTCGTCGAAATCAAATCAAACGCAACATCGACTGATTCTTGTTTGTGTTGTGAAAGGGCGAACTTTGACGAGTCTTCACTCTTTGAGGGTTTTAACTGAAGTGAGCCAGGTGATGATTGGGTTTCGTGATCACTAATTCCAGGTATTCCGCTCAAAATTGGTTGCATGGGTGCCTTGCGTCTTTCAATTGAGGTATGCCAGTAGTCGACAATATTATCATCTCCAAAAAAAACTGGGCCGGGTGACAGTTGAGGGGACATAGAAAATGAGGCTCCACCCTTGTGAAAATTATTGGATGGTATGATATCTTCTACAGAAAGTTGATCGACTTCTTTTCTGGACAAAGTTGCACAGTCCATCATTGACTTAACAATCAGTGTTATAACAGCAAAAGACTTTTCTCTCATAGACTGAGCAGCTTCGCGAACATGCGCCATATCAGACACGTCACTTTCTCGTGGACTCGTTACTGATCTCCGATTACTTGGAGATATGCTTGCAAAGCGGCCGTGTTCTGCGATTATTTCCCCGCATTTCTCTGCGAGGGTACACAAACCTTCACATATCTTGTAGGTGATTTTGCAATATGTTATGGGAAGTGTATCCCCTTGGTGCCTCCCTTGATTGTAGTAATCAATGTCGTAGTTCAAAAAAAGATCAAGTATTTCTTTTGGATTTGAAGAGAACCAGATTTTCATCTCCTCGAGCACGTCCAGTTGCTGGTTTAAAAGTGATGGCATGCCAAAGTTTGACGTTTGATCTTTGCCTTCTTCTAAACTAGCTGCACCATGAGTTCGGTAAACTTGAGGCCCAAGACAAAGTAATTTCAGCACAAAATGCTCAATAAGAACAGCTAAGTCAATTTTCATTCGTCGTCTGTAGTATGAGTTGCACCACAACTGAGAAATGATGCGGATAACACGGCGAAATACTCTACAATCCTCCAACGCCGCGGATGTATTTGACAATAATGTAGGGACGACAAGACGCCGCATGACGTAAACCATTGTGACGACAGATTCCGCTTCATCAAGGTTTTGCATAGCAGCATTTGACTCAATGGTTGTCGTCTCAGTCTCGTGTATAAGGCCCTCTGCACAATCTGCAACATGCCACATCTTGACAAAATGCAAAAGCAGCTCCAAACTGAGTAGCTTGCTGGCAACATCACGTGTCACAGGTTCTGCGTTATGAGATAGAATTCTCACTTTGCCTGATGATATTTTCACAAAGCTGGCGAGCACCGCAAACGAAATTGTATTGGCATGGTTGACTCCTTTACTGGACATGCTATCTTGACCGAACAAATTGGCACCACAAGAATATATCATATCGTGCCAAAAGAGCTCAATCCCACCAGATCGATGGATTTGATACAGTGCAAGTTGGGTGTAATTTGCAACATCTACCCTGTTCATTGCGTTTTCAACCATGTTCGACAAAATTTTGTGCGCAAACAATTGAGGGGAAGCTGTGCTACCCAACATGCCTGATGTGTTTGATTGAGAACGCGCCTGATCTATGCCTGTCCCAAGCCGTGCCAATGCAATAGATACAAATTCTTTCAAGGCGATTGCTGCGGCTTGAGGCGCCCCACCTGGTAGATATACTCCATTCAAACTTTGTTTTTCTGCTAGGTTTCGATCCACATTATCAGATAGTAAGAAATCGTTCGTAATTCCATTCATACTTTCGTGCCATTCCTTGTTGAATGGCCAACCCGAAGAGGGAATGCTAGCACCAAAATAAAACACAAAGAGATAAAACCGCAATACGAATCCGACGGTCCGATCGTTCAATTTCCCACCCGCAAATCGCATTGCATCAGAAACAAAGTCCACGCAGGAACGGAAGTAAGTTTCTCGCGCAGAGGAGGTTGCTACATCGCACACCACTTGAATCGTTAAATCAAGAAGAGTCAGGCGAACACTGGATTCATCGGGGTCATTTGTATTGCAATCTTCATCTGCCACATCTGGCGCAAAAAAGTTGGAATCATTCAACAGAGATGTCAGTCCTTCCACTGCCACAAGGGCAGAACCACCTTGGGAAGTATAGCATGATGTGAGGATGGGTGTAATCACTGTCACACGGGATTGTAAAAATGATTCTGAGTACACTGAAGTTCCGCCAGGTGAAGTAGCATTCGCACATTCAATTGGAGGGATAAAACTCATTGCATCAAAACATGCCTGCAATGAATCATCACTATGATGAAAAACATTCCTTTGTCTGGAGGGTGTATTTTGGGGTGTTGGCGAACTCTTTGATGTAGCTGCAGTGCCAACAGACATCAGACTATTGCTACTAGGAGACTTTGAGATTTCCACTGGAGTGTCAAAGGATGAGGAAGAGGATTGGGAGTCACTGGTATCTTGGCGAAGAATAGCAGACTCGCACAACGAATTGTCTCGCGAGTTTTGAGCGGCATGTCGTTTTGACTGTGAAGAATGAGTGCTAGAAGTGGAACTGATCCATGAAGGAATTGCAGTGGCACTTTCCTTCCTTGAAGATTGAATGAGAGATAACCGACTTTGTGCCGAGGAAGAGCTCAGTAACGAATGAGTAGACCGATCCATAATATGATATTTTCCAACCTCGGACAGTACAACTGTGCCTCCAGTGCAATAGTATGCTTTCAGTTCCTTTCTACCCGAGTTTCTGCTATTGATAGAGAGATCATCGGATCTGGAATGAAATACCGAAAAGACTACAGGAGATGGGCGCAAGCATTCCAAATTTTCCAACCTCTGTCGATAGGCAAGAAATATGGGATGATCCGATTTCGCTGTCAAATCTGCCAGAAAATTTCTAGGTGTCCGCTCGAGCACAGTATATCCTTCCGAAATGAGATCACCTTCCTTTCGATGGTCGAAGGCAGATCAATCCAGTGATGGGATTGCCTTCACGAGAACGTCTATAGCACAAATAAACACGCTCGCCGGAAGATGACCCATTGATATTCGCAGGAGGAGCAGACGAGTCACTCTCTGCATTATTTGCGCTACCTTCTTTTGATTTATTCCTGGTGCCTTTGCTGCCCCCGACACCATCCCCTTTGGGCTGATAATGCCTCACAACACTAAACCCTGGTGGCACAAACTCATTCCTATCTGGATAAATAACACAAATGGCAGTCACACAAGGGCGCTGCACTGCACGATCCCAATTTGGTTCCTTCTTCACATTCAAATATTGGCGTTGCTTTTTCCTTGTACCCGGAACCATATTTTTTGATGATGAATTCAAATCGTCACCCAGTGGAAAGGCCCTGTAAAATCCGCGAGGAGGAATCTCCGAACCAGACGTGACCATCACATCAGTAATGGCAGCAGTAGCAATCGCATTGGGAGAATCATCTAGATCTTGAATCACGCTCCCGCCAGACTCCACGCTGTCTTTTCCAGAAGCCTGTCCCATTGACGATCCAGAATAGCTATGAGCTACCGACATGGCGGATGAAAATCGAGTCTTGATTTTGCTGGACATGGCATGTGATGATCGTCGCACTTTGCTTCCGGCGCTGGTGTAATGATCGGAGGATTTGGAATCCACCATGGGTTTGGAGGAGGATAATATTCGGGCATATTCGGAGCCAAACATTTGCATTCTGCGTTTTTGACCAGTGTTGCTTCCACTGCTGCCCGTATCAGACATGGCTAGAGTAGGAGGCACATGCATTGGTAATTTGTCTCCTTCCGATGTGATACTCCCTTCCCCTCCTCTCCATGATGAGTCCCCAAACGAAGATGATTGAGATGGCAAAGCCATCAATCCATCTTCCTCAAAGCTAAAACTACTTTTTGCGGTGGTATCATCTTTCCAACCATTGTCACTGTCATCATTAACTGCCTTGGCGCATTCCTCCGCCTCATCATCATAAGGCACTATTCCTGCATTCGTTTCCATATTAAAAGGGAAAGGAGCATCTCTCAATGCCGTCCCTCCTCCATTGTGCCTCCGCGGTGTTGGATCCTGCTCTCCTGGGAAATTATCACGTAAACACTGCACGGCAAATGTGTCATTATTCGCATCATCATCGTTCAATGGATTCTGCTCCTCTCCAATAGGGGAAGACGATCCTTCCGATTCGAGAGGAGACAATGGCGGCGGTGATAACATAGAATGACCCCCGGATAACAGACCATGCAAATGAGATGATGGCAATGATGACGATCCCGTTGTTATTAACGTCGTTGCAGTTTTCGCTTTGGTCGCCACAGACACCATGCCATCCTTCCCCAAACCCTCTTCATTCGCACAATGCACATTATCAGCACTATATTGCTTTCCGCCAACAGAATCCACGGTTCGAGAACACAACTCCGCCAATGCCAATGTTCCCATGAACACAGCTCCAATTCCATGCACAGAATTTGTTGCAACATTCGCATCATTATTGTTTGTGAGAAAGGAGGATGTCGTGCTGCTCGTGGAAGAAATGACGCTATCGGAATCTTTTTTGTAATAATGCGAGGAGGAAGAGGAAGAAGGCGGAGGAGGTCGTGGAGGGAATCGTAATGCGGAGGCGGAAGACTTTGCAGTGTGTGCCGTTGTTTGTATCGTCGAAAATGCAGTTGATGTTGATGTAGTAGCCGTGGTCGTGTTGTTTGTTGCATGAATCATTGTTGCCATGGTTGGTTTTGGAGACACAACTATGAATGCCGATGCCGTAGTACTGGACGACACCGAAGGTTCCGATGCCGTGGTACTTTCATCATTGGTGGTGTCACTGCCGCGCGTAATAGTATTGCCAATAATGCTAGCAGGAACAGCACTACCATGGTGGGTGAGATTTTTTTTCACCGCGAGACGTGGAGAGGGGAGTGATTTTCCTTTTTTGTTGGAGTAGTTATTGCTGGTGGAAAAACCGCCATTATTATTTGCGAAACGGCTGTCGCCGCCGGTGAAATTTGCAGGGGGGGCATCTCCCATGGTTATTTGGGTTAATATGGATTGAACGAGACGATTGGCGTGTTCCAAACCGTTATTGCTGTTGCTGTTGTTATTCTCGATGGCGTTGAGGCGAGGGCCGATGGCACCACCACCATCGTTGCAGTTGATTTGAAGAGATGGCATGATGAATAATAGTACTTTTGTGAGCGATCGTCGTCGGAAGGATGGTTGCAGTTATCGTAGTCGGTCCTCGGTTTCTTGTTGAGATATATTTTTTTGCGTTCCAGGCACAGTTGCAGCGCTGTTGTGTTATTCTTCCTTTCCACTGTTCATTGCTAATCCATTTTCTTTCATTGCCATTGTGCGTTATTATCATCTACACTTGTTGGATAGCTTGACGTCTTCTATTTTCATTTCGACGGAACACAACAACACATTTCATTATTTTGAGCATTGCATTCTCATACAACATGCGCCATCTTTTGTTGTGCATGAAAAATGAAAAGCTAAAAACAGAGACATACATAAAAATAATGTGGTCAAAAATGCGGCAACGAGCTGGCAACGAGCAAGCTCTCCGCGCAAGCCGAGTCTTGTCGGACTAAAAACTTATGACTGCATGTAGGAATTCAATATTTATTTTTTATGTACTGAGTACGTACAATAGTTTAGACTACCTTATCATCTACATACGTGTATTGTAGGTACTTGACGCAATATATATAAGACTGTTCGACCGTAAACGAACATAGTACGTCTGTCGGCGTTGGTCAAAACGTACGAAAAAGAAGCTGGATTGACCACCAAGTGAATTTTTCGATAT